>JAXQQM020078371.1:0-15544 GCA_034641835.2 Pinus albicaulis | reverse complement strand
ATGAAATACTTTACACTGTGATGGGCTGGAGCTGAAGCGGAGTGGCGACCTGCATCAATATTACAATACATTACATCATGATATATCCTCTTGATCACGAATTGTTGAGGGAAGGCATTCCCATGCTCAGCACATAAACTATCTAATAACATGTGCATAGTGCAGAAAGTCGTCTACATCGGAATGTTTCCCAATACAGACATGCCTACAGATATTGGCCCATGTTCAAATGAGGATCTGTATGTATGGTCACCGTATAGATGATGTGTACAAAAATCCCGAAATTACAGCCTAGATGGCTGAAACTAGATCTGGGGTCTTCTTATCTGGTTCACTTGATCATTCGAGAACAAGTCTAGCCATGCGAATATATGATTTGTAGTCGAACATGGTAAAACATTTTTTGATTACCAGCCAATGATGTGAGCTATTAACAAACGCGAGAGAACCACCATTGATGTTAATGGCCCTCAAGGTACTGCAGTACATTTTGTAAGGTGTGAATAGATGATTTGATGTCAGACGCCAAACAAAATCTTTCGGTCAAAATTCTGGAAGCAAGGATCTTGTTGATGTTGTAACAAGCCTCATGGTACTGGAATATGATGTTTCTAAGTGAACTTCCTGGATGATGATTTTTCGTCGATAGGAAGCCACTTTATTGTGAAACGGGAGTTACTAATTTTGGAGACAAAGTATGACTTGATATAGCAATGTTCAGGGATGGTTTTCATGAGAATGAAGGTTTATGAGTATTGCAGAAGGATGAGTATTCACTAGATGACTTCTCTTGAACATATCGACGACATTGAGATGAGTTGGCAGCATTGACCCAAAACTGAAGTGAAGGTATAATTAACCATAGTTATGTATGAACCATCAAGAAGATTACCCAACCCAAACGGTCACGGTGATGGAGTTAAGTGTCATGTTCAAGAGCGACTTGCTACCGTAAAAATTTATGTTCACTTTCCCAAATTTTCCTCGGTCATTTGTCGACCAATACCTCTTTATTTTTTAACAAGCTTGAGGAGGATAACATATGCTTCATCTATAATTCAACCCTTTGAGCAAACGATGTATCACTATTTAATAATTTAACAATTCTAGTGATGAATGAAACTCGATTCTTGCCATGATTGACAAGTTTGTCGCTATTTTATGTTTTAACGAGCCTAACGATAATGACAATCTGGTCCTTTTTCATATTTAGATAGTTTGAAAAATAGGACGAAAGAAAACTCCATAAGTACTTTTTCGTAAATTTGTCGCTCAGATCCAAAAAAAGTGTAAAATAATATCTGAGAGAACCTCCTTAGTCATGTTTGACTAAGGTATTCCTTTTTCGTAAATAATATATCTCAATCCAGAAAAGGGTTAAACTTATACTTAGTAGATATCAATTCATTTAATTTTACGAGCTCGAAAAGACAAGTGCTCAGAAATATTTTCACATTATCGGAGTCTGAAAAGAGCTGAAAGAAGACTCCAAGGGTTCCTTTTTCGTTGTTATCGAAGCTCGAAAAAGAGACAAAATTGTGCTTCAAATCCTTTTTCGTTTTTAACAAAGCTCAAAAAATAAGGATAAAAGTATGCTTTGTGGTCAAATCATTCTTGAAACAAATCTGCACGACTAATCTGTTCATCAGTTGTAAAACCTGTTCAGAACAACATCAAATGGATTAAAAATACCTGTTTCATGATAAAAATATAATAAAACCATTGTCATAGTAATAAATATTAATTGCACATAATCAAATGACTAAATAAAAAGAGTTTTACTATTCATTTGTACCATTAAATAGTTACCATTTGCGTTTTTGAGCTCTAAACCTGTATTTTCCCTTGAACTTCAGCTGTTAATTACGATCGATTCTATGGATGATTTTCATTGTTGTTTGATCCAGGTTAGTGCCATGAACCCTCTCTTGCTTGCAGTAATCAATTCATTTCCTTTCATTGCAAATTTTTAGGGTTTTGAGCACCTTAGGGTAAATTTTTCTTCCAAAGAGGGAAACGCACCTTTGAGCATCGAAAATTGCATTGTGGAGAACCTAAACTGAAGTCTAGCTGCATATGAAACACACTGTCCCTTTTTTAAGACTGCGTTGGGCGCAATCTCCATTTTTTATTCTTGCACTATTCCCAAAATTTGTTTAATTTTTTGCATTGAAAGGAGTCTAATGAGGCTTATGGTTATGTTTCAAGATTTCATCAGAATATAATCAAGATTACATGAAGAGAAAGACAGCATGGAGAACAGAATATGGTTTCCCTAATTGATCTGGGTACATTAAGAGCCCTAAGAGATTGTGGGTTGTTAAAGTACTTCCGCTTGTCAAGGATGAGGCAAAAAATAGAACCCTTGGAGTTCCTAGTTCGAGCATGGGATCCAATTATCGAGGAATTTCACATCAGGAACAAAGTGGTTCCTATTACAGTGGAGGATGTATACTTTCTCACAATTTTGTCAAGGATAGTCTTGCCCATTTCTCTCTCAGGGTTTTCTCTTGGAGGAGAGACAGTGAGAGACTATGTTTTGCAATATTTCTATCCAGGGTGAGAGCCAAGCAATTATGGGAAGATAAACGTCCATGAAGTTTGAGATTTTCCTTTGAGAACCATTCTTTTCACGATCACAAAACTTGCCGTCACCATTACACTACATGTAGCAAATAGATCATATATGCAGTATGTGCTAGAGTGCATGGAGCCAATAGTCTTAAACTGGTCTAAAGTTGTACTTTCCAAAATAAAGGAACAACTGAACAAAGCAAAGTGAGGAAGGAAGAATAAATTTAGTTATGGTTCGATCGTCATTTCATTTTCCTTAGAGCGGATTCCACTGATGCAGCCTCAGCATGTGACACTAGGTGTGTCTAACCCTAGAGATCCGAGGAAGCAGAGATGGGTAGAACTAATGGGTAGGCATGCAGGTCAATCAACCATTGTGTTCTCGACTGCGTTCTTTGCCTGGTTTAGGTGACAGGTTGTCCCCATTGATGATTAGGCATACGCAGGCGTAGATTTCTGGGGAGATCTAGACTTAGCCTTACTAGAAGGCGCTCAGTGGGGTGCAATAGGTAAGAATGTTTTGACCATGTTTTTTATTTTCCTAAGGTTTACACATTGTTTTTTGTATTTTTTGATGTTTTACCAAGACTAAACTAAAGTTTTAATGTAATGCAGATGTTCGTCGAGTTCAACCGGTGGAGGAACTAGAGCATGGAGCAGATGAGCCAGTAGAGAGGGTTATCGAGAGAGTAGTCCTTCAGGATTTAGACATGGCTAAGACTCTGACTGAGCTTAGGCAGCACATAGAGAGTTTGACTTTCGGGATTCCGGATTTCCAGATCAAAGAGTTACCCATGCGTCTACAGCGCCACAATATAGGCCTTCCTAACCGCTGGATGCGATTACTGCATATGATAGCTAGATCTATAGCATGTTACCATGAGCATCACTAGTTTTACTTTCAACATGTTGCGTACATTTTGAGGTCAAATGACCAATGTTTCTTGAGCAAATTTTTTTTTTAAAAACTATGACTATCTATCTATTTGATTTTAGTGCTTTCCTATGTTTATTGTGTAATATTATTCAGTTATGTGAATGTATCTTTACATGTGTTGCAAATGTCTATCTAAAACATGATTAGCTAAAGAATCTGTTAATGTGTTCAAGTTTTTGGAAATGTGTTGATATTGAATAAAATCAAAGTGTCTTTCCAAAAGTCCAGCTCTTAGTAACAAATGAAGTAGTGTTGGATTTCTAACAGTATAAATACTAGTTATTTGTAATACCACAAGTTGTGAGTCTAACCTTATAATGATGTGGTTAATACCAAATGAAATGGAATCAGAGAGAAGTTCGATCAACGCATTATGTTATTGTCCCGTGATTTGGCAGATTGGCCAACCAAATGACAGGGTAACATCAGACTAGACTTTGGAGTCCTAGGACCTAACCTTCCTGGACTTAGAGAGGGCTCTCTCTATTGTGCGAAGGATGTGAACTTGTTCGCTTTGGGTGATTGATTTTAGGCTAGTTATTTAAAGACAATTTGTTTGTTTTGCTTTGGGTTGGGGTAAGATGATTAAGTAGGATAGGTGGAATGAGATAATATCAAATAAATAGGGCTATGGGGTTAGATGAAGTCTAAGGTGTCTAAATGCTTAAGCAGAGTGTATTGCAGGGCCGATTTAGCAAGGTGAGTGGATCCTTAAAGTGATGATGAGGTGTAATGAACATTAAGTTTGGGAAGAAACTAAGAGGTCTTAAATGTATATAATCGAAAAGCAATGACTCATGAGGTAGGGCAAACCATTAATCTCTATGAACAATACTCAAACTGATAAACATACAAGATGAACAATCCAGTGGTACATAGAAGCATTAGAACTCCTAAATTTAGAAATCCACCTTAAGTTTTTTGAGAAAGAAATATAAGATAAACAAAAAATTCAATATATGGAGAGGGAACTCCTAAACAACATATATCAAACTATCAGGAATTGTGAAACAAGTTGATGAGCATGGGCAAAGGGCAAGATCAAAACAAGGCCTCTTTGCATTACCCTAATCAATCAGTATTCCACAGGAAAGCTTCACAATGAGTTTTTGAAAACTTTAAATAAGCAGGGCATACCATGAATAATATTTATAAGCTAACATACTGATCATTCATGAAACAAAGAACAAGTTTAGTAGGCCTAAGGAGCAATCAAGAATTCCTTAAGATGAACTAAAAGAAGAAAACATCAAAGCTATAGCATGCAGGAGGTTTGAGGTGCTTCCATGAGCATATCTCAACCTATAATTTTCTGATCTATAGCAAAAAAGTAGAATGAAACAAAATTAGGACAAGAAAACACTAACAAGTTAGAAAAACATCACCATTCACCAAGCTATGGAATCCTGCAAGCAAGCTTCTCCAACATCAAGCCACACAAGTCCTTCATTTACTTCATGAAACCAAATATCTTCTCCAAGCTCATAAACCATGTATTTCTCTATAACACATCAAGTCCCAGCCATTTACAATGAATCCTCATAGCTTATATAACAAGAAAGGAGGAAGAGAGCTCACTAGAGCATCTAGAAGGGCATTGGCCAATCAAAATATCCTAATTTGTCCTTGAGGCCTTACAAGGTCCAAGGCACAAAATATCTCTTCAAAATATCTTTTTCGGACCAAAATAGAAACAATAATGACTTTTAGGCTCTAACATACATAATAGAACTTGCCTAATGCACATTTTCTCCATCACCACATAGGAATGCAACACTTTGTCTCTAATATTTGAAACTTTTCTAGGAGCGCAGCACCAAAAAGGGTCTTTTTGCAGCAAGGTTTTGGAAGCCTTCCCAGTGTCAAAAAAAGTCCCGTGATGGCCCGTTGGAAAGATGTGGATGTCTACTTTCCAAAAATACTTTTTTTTCCTCAATATGATCTCTAGAAATTTCCAAAAAAAGTATAAAGAGTGAAGGTTCCCAGGAGTGCAGCACTTGCTCAAAATAGAGGGCAGAAAGGTGAAAAAATGGGTGTTTTTGGCCTTATTGAGGGACCAAAACAACTCCAAATGAGCTTAAATTTTGTGAGCATGCTACTCTTACTTCAAGGAATAAAAAAAAGTAAAATTTTCGCTCTGAAAGTGCCCTAGGAAAAAGCGCAGCACCCAGGGTACTGTGCTCCTAGGCTTAAAAATTTGCAAAAAACCAAAAAGTGTTCAATTTTGCTCAAAATTGGTGAGTAAGCCCCTCAAGGGTCCTCAAAGACTTGTAGTGAAGCTTGAGCTAAAATTCCAAGCCTAGCTTGGTATTTTCCATCATTTTGTGCCAGGCCCTCCCTTTGGGCAGTTTTGAGCTTCTTCCTTGCAAACTGATTTCTCTTTTTGTAGTTCTCAGTCATCTTTCTCTGTAGGCCCAAATCTTTGTTTGCCTTCTCTAACTTAGCCTCTAATTTTAGATTTTCCCTTTCAAGCCATGACTCTTTGTCATGCTCAATTTCCAAGGTGACGAGCTTAGTGAGAGGAAATTGCTATGCTTGGGCTGATTCTTCCTCCCTATGTTTTTCCAAATCTTTCCGAAGACCTATAGTCTTAGGCCTCTTCCTAGCTTGCCCCTCTTCCTCCTTATCTTCTTCATAGGTGCCCATGTATTCCTTCAGTTGTACTTGTGATTTCTGAGCCTCTTTTTTTTATTTGAGCACCCGGGCTTCATAAATGGCCATCTGGTCACTCATTTTCTTGTTTTGCATCTATAGGAAATGACTAAGATCTTTTGATCTTTCTAACTCAACCTCCAAATCTCTGATTTTTTCACTTCGGTCCTGTAGGACAAAATTAGGTATCCTTGTTTCATTTTCCTCATCAATGTACAAATGAATGAGTTCAAATTCCCTCTATTCTTCATGACTACTTTGCTCTTCTTTCATTGTCTTCTTGCCTTTGTCCTTCATGGGATTCTTACCCTTGTCTTTCATTTGAAGTTTACCCTTACCCCTCAATGATTTGGTGACCTTGACCTTCACTATTTGAGTGACCTTTTCCTTTACTTTTTTTGAGGAGGAGTGCATGGCCCCTACCTTTTGGAGGCAACAAATACATGCCTACTACCTCTCTAATAAGGGATGGTGAAAGGTGTCACAAACTTAGCTTGCACAATTTGATCATTTATAGCCCTAGGACTTTCCTTCTCTTCAAGAATGTTTTCTATGTGTCTCTCCTTGCTACTTTATTGTTGGCAGTCCTTTTGACTATTAATTTCAACCTCTTTCATGCTCTCATCACTAGGAGGACCTTCAAAACTACCATACTCTGTTTCTACACTGTCAAAGGAACCTATGTTTGACATACTTCCACCTTTAGGACTATCCATCTCTTCACCTTTTTCACTGTTGTTTTCACTACCAACATTCTTTGGATCTTTTCCATCATCTCCTTGTTTATTGAAAACAATTTTGAAATCTGTTTGTGGGCTATCTTCATCAATTTTTTCATTGTCATGACTGCTTATTTCTTCTTTGTGACTGTCTGCTGTAGGGCTTTCAGTGTCATTTTCTTCACCTTGAGACCCAACACATTGACCTCCTTTCTCATCATTTGTGTCACTTCTTGTAACTCTGTTTTCTTGTTGGTTTACATCTTCACCCTTGCTGTTGTTTTGACTATTTTCCTCTTGGCTATCTCCCTCTTCTTCATTTTCTACCCTATCTTCAACACCCTCTCCTTTACTGCTTTCTTCAAGGCCACCACTTTTTTTTTGCATCTTGGGTAATTAGCTAGATATATGATGGCTTAGGCTTGTTATGAACATATGCAAGGTGATTTGAAAACTATATTTGCCTCCTATTTTCTTTGAATCAAGCTTGTGATTGTTATTTGTGAGAAAACAGAGTTTGAACTGATGCTATGATTCTGTCAGTGAAATGGTGCACAGTGCCTCAATACCCCTCTCTTTGACCTTTAGACCTTTGAATTTGTCCTTTGATTTAGTGGATTTTGTTTCCTTTTTACCCAATCTTGGAAAACAATTAGGAATCCTCTGCTATTGATGAATGAGGTTTTCTTTGCCACTTACCATAAACATTTTTTTCACTATCCCAGCTTTGATTTTTTAGGGATATCTAAAAAAACAAACCAAATTTCCTTCCAAGTATTCAAAGAAAAAATCCTTCTGAATTGATTACTTTTGCTCAACAAAGTTTCCACTAATTTATTTGGAGGGTTGAGGAGTCTTTTAGCTTTTGTAGCCCAGCTGCTTTTCCATTGTTTGGTCAAACTAGTCATGTTTTTTCATTCTCAACCTAAAAACACCTGTTGTTTTCTTCATGAGTGTGATTGTCTTTCTTGATACTAGTATTTAGTCTTTTCTTTCACCTTATGGCGCATATGATAAATTTTTTGTATTTTTTGTAGGAGTGTGGCAAAGGGTAGTTGTCCCTCTACCAGCTTCATGCTTGAGGCCAAAATCCTTTCCAATGATCTCTTTGCTGTAATGTGCCATGTTGCTCATATGCCACTTTCCTTTTCAAATTTACATAGACCTTTTGATGAGCAGTACTTTTACCACTTATTATGAGCTCTTGATCTTCCCTGTAGCCTCCAGCTGCTTGTACATTTTTATCAACTGAAAATGACTTCATAAACTCTCTTAGGTGTCTTTCTTTGCCTCTGTTTTGCTTTAGAATAATCTTGAAGGTGCCTCTACAGAAATGCTGGGATATGATAGTCTATTATTTTTCAAATTTACTGTTGGATCAAGAGGGTGCCTTTGGAGGTTTCTTAAGTGCTCTTTAGGTAATGATAAACCTCAACTCTGTGCTCTCTTGAATTCATCTCTGACTTCTTTGAAGGGTTGTTACTCTGCACGCCGGGCAAGATCGTAAGAGCGCATCGCCCACCTATAGGAGTGCAACACTCAGTGTAAAAATTCACTAGAGGTAGCTACAAGAGCGTAGCACCATCCTACAAGAGTGCAACACCATGAAAATTTTGTCCGAGCCTCTATTTGGTCTTTTTGAACTTTCCAGGAGCGCAGCACAGAAAAAGGAATTTTTGTAGTGGGAATTTGGAGGCCTTCTCGATGTTGGAAATGGGCCTGTGATAGCTCGTTGGAAATATGGTTGAGTCTGATTTCCAATTTTTTTTTTTTTTTCCATTTCATGTCCATTTACTTGTCCAAAAACTAATTCTCCCAACACTGTTCAAAAGTTGTGAATGCTGGTGTAGAAATGCATAGTTCTAGTGCAGACAACTTTTGGAGGCCTTCCAAAACTCCCAATTTAACTCATGATAGCTCATTGGACTGAGGGTTAAGTCTATTGTCCAAAAACTCTTTTCGTTTTCCATTTGGTGTCCATTTACCTGTCCAAAAATAGATTTTCCCAACACTAGTCAAAAAGTGCTAAATGCCGGTGCAGAAATACAGAGTGCTGGTGCAGGCGACTTTTGGATGCCTTTCGTAATAGCTCATTGAGATCATGATAGCTCATTGGGAATATATTCACGTATATGTGTCATTTTACTCATCAAAAAAGCAATTTGGATACTCCAGCTATGAGAAAAAATGATTTTCCCAAGGTCACTCCAGCAGTGAAAAAATTCTCCCGTGACACCTGTAAGTTTTACATTTCTCCCAAACAATGATACCTCTGTAAAAACGGAAGGAGGTTTTTATTCTTGGGCCTATTATGGGAAAAAACCACTCTCACATTTTTCAATTTCATCTCCGTTTGGTCAGAAACATAGTTTGAAGCAAAACTTTCCCTGGGCGTGACACATGAATTGTCTCTTGGAATGAATTCTTGTAAAATGATGGAGGCATGATGTTTATGAGCTGGTATGGAATTATACTTTCTGAAATGATCTATAAAATGGATCCTTTTCTCTTTTGCCTCATTTTCATATTATTGACGAGAAAGTTTGTCCATCCAACAGTAAGGGATCTCCCCGGTTAAAAGTCCCAACTAGACTCTAAACCGTTTGGAATAGGGATCCTGTCCGGGGTGTGGGTCTGGCTACCACTTAGGTCTCTTTTCTTTTGGTCTCAAAAGAACTCAATGAACCTGCAGAGACACACTTATTCAAATGATACCAGATACATGCTTGATGAGTTAAACCATATATAACACTATGCATAGTGAGGAAAAATAATAAAGCATAATGCCGAAGGAAATGCTGTTAACAACACATCATTGGGGTTATGCTTGTAGGTTGTTCTGACCACAAAAGAAACAATTCTTTATGGTGGAAACACCCTCCACTTCCTGAAATATTTAAATGATAATACAAATGCTAATAAAAAAAGTCATTAACATTGATGAGAAAGTGAAATGAGTTGAACATCATTAACACAAGTACAGAGAACTATAATGCATAAATGATGCCATTAAAAGTGCAGCATCATTAATCAAAAGATGTTTGAAACTGTACAAGAAATACTCATAGTGTTCGCACAGCAAAACACATCAGATAAAAAAGGAGTTTTGACAAGTGTTTGTATTCATATGAAAAAGAGTTTTATCCCTCAATACAATGTTCTATAACTTTTGAGTCGCAAAAAAAAAGATCCTTTACCATCTTCGCAGAGGGAGTTTTATAGATCCAAATTTTCCCTTTGGGCTTCCTCACTCTTTGCTTGCCCAATTGTTGAGCTTCCTTGCGACCTAGAACGGAACTACTACTTGTGACCACACTGAGAAATGCGACCTGCGACCTGGCTGGGAAATGCGACCTGTTTCCAAATGCGACCATCGATCTACTACCACCTGATCATGAGGATGTGCGTGCAATCGTAAGGTCAGAGGCATAAATCTGTTGTTCTTTGAGGAAGTTCTGCCAACCATGATAATATGTCGCTATGGGAGAAATCAAAGGAACCTCTTCTTTCAACCGATGTAGACACTCCAAGGCATTTGGGATTAGAGTCTCCTTCTTCTGCATGACCAGGTTGGACAAGGAGGTGAGCTTGGTGTAGATGTAGACTGGTGTGACAAGAAACTTCCCCAGGTTCTCTTGTGATGCTGCAAGGTCGGAAGTGGCAGCGGCTTGCTTAATGGGCTACAAAAATTACTGGATCTCCTAATCCACCTGTTCCCATGTCTTCTCCTCGTCCAATGCACCCAGCGATGGAATGTGATGTAGGATGTGCATCGAATCAATGCCGCTAATTAGATGCTCGTAAGTAGCCATCACCTTGTCTAGGTCGTTGGATAGCTTATATTTGGACTACATTTTCATCCGCATCTGGACCTTCACATCTTACGTGTGGATCCAGTCTTTCTTTGGCAAATGTTCGGGAGCCTGGGGGTACTGCACCGTCCAATCTATCATCCTGTCCAAGGCAACTGAGGCTTCCTTCAGCTGATTGTTCCTCTACTTATTTTCTGTTTGGGCTCTCACCAAGGGAGAAACTGTTTGTTTTATGATAAACATTTCCCCATAAACTTGTCTCATGGTAGCCTCTAATATATCGAACTCCCTTTGAATGGTGAGAAATACTTCATTGATAGGGGCAGTTTTGTTTTGGAGTTGCTGAATCTCCTCTCTCAATTCCATCTTTTCCTGTTCTGCCCTTGCCTCCCTCTGCTCTGCTTCCTGTAACCTATTTTGTAGAGAGAAGATCTCTCTACTCATTCTATTTACATTCTCTTCTGTGGCTGCAGTGAAAGCTGTGCCGGCCGATGCTATCATCACAGGATTAGTCCTAGTGTCTAGGACTATGTCTTTCTCCATCGTGACCATGGATGAGGTAGAAGGATTTCGTGCTAGGCATATTCTCTTCTCCTCTCGGATTTTGAAGGAGAACTGATCGTACGTGAGCCTGGTAAGATTGAATACCTCCTCCTCTTGCCCTTGGTAGGAACTCACATCGGAGAGGGTGGCACATGTACTGACTAGAGGTACCTTAAGGGGTGGTAGCTCTGTTTGTGATCCTACGCCCTGGGGAGATACCTCGATGTTATCTAGCATTGCATCCTCCTCTTCTTTCTTTTTCTTTTCTTCCTCTTCTCTTCGAAGGCATTTAGCTTCCGCCTTTTCATGTTCTCTCTTCTGTTTGCACTCTATTTCTGCCGTTGCTTCTAATTCGACTTTCCTTTTACGCTCAGATGTTGTTGCTTGTTCTGATTTCTTCTGGCGTTCGGCTTCCACTTTATCTAATTATTTCTTGAGTTCCCGTTCTGCTGCAGCCTCCGCCTCTTGTTTCTCCTTTTCCTTCTTGGCCTCCTCAGCCTGCTTCTTCTTCTGCTCTGACCATAGACTCTTCTTGCACTTATCTTCATCTTCTTTCATCTTCTTCTCCCTTTATTGTTGGGCTTTGGCTTCTAGTTCTTTCTGCTGGGTAGAAGTGCTATGCCCTTTACTGGTTTGAGGCTTTTTAGCCAGAGAAGAAGAAGCGCCTCCCAATTCACAGCTCCTGTCTTCCAATGTTTGGTCATCTGGGTCTTCTTGATCAGAGTACGCCCCCAGAGCAAGTTTCCGATCTGCATTATACCAATTTCTTCTTTCATCTTCACTTGGGCACTCCGTGCGCTGGTAGTTCCATTTGAACTTAGCCTACTTGTAGTGATCAGGGACTATCCTTTCTAGGTCATATGTCCGGTGGTCTAATGCCCCAAGGTGGTAACTTTTCATCTCTTCTGCTTCAGCCTCTACCTCCCTGAAATCTTTGACTGTGTAAGCACCGATAGTGAGGGGTAGTGTAGGCCACGACTTCTTCTTACCCTTAGACAGGACTCTGGAGAAACTAGAAGACATCTGGAAATAGACCTCTTGCATGAGAATTTTGTATGTGACATATCGAGGCATAGCATGTGGAGCCTTGAACGAGCCAAAGACTCGAATGAATGTGTACTCGGAAAATGGGAACCAATGTGCCACCTTGCCTAGCGTCTCCATGGCTCGCCAGGACATGCAAGGAGTGTCTTGGTCAAACAATTTTCTGTAAAGAGCTGGGATAAAAAACTTGAGAGATCAGCTCTATGTCCTGCTTATATCTCGAATCCCAAAACACTTTTTTTTGTAAGTGGATTGCATGGGTCTGTTTTGGATCCTGGTTGTGCACCCATCCCTTAAAATGGCACCTTGAACAAATAGCATCCAAAAAATAAGAGGCCATGTAGAATTCAGAAGGAAATCCTTCATCTAGTACCAATGCCGAGGATATGTTTGTATGAAGGGAGGCCACCAGTATGCTGGCCCAGTTGAAATGGATACCGTGCACCGTGACATACGCCATGAGGGTTGCCCATGTGCCACTAAAGGTGGTGGCATCGGGGTGCCCATACAATCTGCAAAGCATAGCAGCCACCAATTTATACATTTTCCTAAGGCCCGCCACTGGATATTCTTGATCCTTTTTGACCTTAAATTTCTCAGGCTCCTCCCACCACTTCTTTAGAGTGTCAACTATAGGGACTGTATAGGCGATGGCCCAACTTTCTGTGAAGTCCTCCTCTCGCTCAGGCAATGAGTAATAAACATGAGCATCTGAGCCTTTGAGAGTCGTGAAAGCCTTTCCTTCACTGTCCTTGATTACGAACTTCTTGGGGTTAGTTTTCTGTATAATCCAATCTATCACCTCCGGGCATGGGAATATAGCTGGATGGGCACCTGCAAGATGGAGCTTAGACCTTTTGACCTGTATGTATATTTCCCTATCAGGGAGGTCCTCTGGGAATTCCTATCTAGCAAACTCTTGGTACACTTCACTAGTACATTTGGCGGAAATTCTGACACTTGGTTCCGACACTTTTGACCAAATGTCAGAAATTTCCCCAAATGTTTTCAATCCCGCCCGAAACTGTCGCTATACCGACGTCTAGAGAAAAGTGTCGCAATACCGACACCTAGACAAAGTGTCGCAATTGCAACGTTTGGAGGAAGACATCACAATTGCGACACTATTCCCTAAAGCATCGCTATTGCGACGGATGCTTCCAAACGTCGCATTTGTGACACAATGTCTAAGTGTCGCAATTGCGACGTTTGGAGGCATCCGTCGCAATAGCGATGCCTTTTTTGTGACACAATGTCTAAGTGTCTCTATTGCGACGTTTGCAGGCATCCGTCTCAATAGCGATGCTCTGGCCGCCGTCAGTATAACGACACTTATATGCAATAAACGACAGTTATATACCTTTGCAAAAATGGTCGGCTTACAGAGCAGCGCGAGGAGTAGTTAATGGACGAACCTTTGTGATTGTGCATAATTTGGAGAGAAAATAGTAATAATGAGAGAGGCTCCTTTAATTGCGTCTTTGATTTGTGAAGGTATGGATTGTCCAGCCTACAGGTGATTCGATCGCTTTATTTTTTGGCCCATCTGCATTGTGGAATGCCGGACCCGAAACATTATAGAGCGGAATTCATTTGATTTTCGCGTCACAGTTTTCCTCCGTAGGCAAAGCCAAAAAAATGGACCCGAATTTTTATATGGCGTATTCTATGAAGTTTTCGCGTCACAAATTAGGGTGACATCAGCATGCTATTTTGGAACGCGAATTTGTGATTGAAATCGGGTTTATTTTTTTTGAAGTCCAGACGTATGATATAGTTTTATTAATATTTTGTTAGAGGATTTCACCCCCGGTGCAATTGTTTGTTTATAAGATTATATGATACATGTGAGATAAAGGTTTATTATTTATCATATATAAATAAATTTTATCAATATTGTACTTTCACACTTTTATGAGGTGATGTTATAAGTAAATTCATAAATATCTCTTTTTAATCCTCATTTTACTCCATGAATATGTCTGGAAATGAAGTTTCAATAGATTAATTTTCTTGCTATTATATGTTTTACGAAGATATGGTAAGGAATTCTCTCTTGTTCTTCTTAGAAATAATTATATATAATTTTTTATTTTTTTCAAAATAGATTAAAAAAATTATATGAGAAAAATTATTAATTGATTAATATGTGTGTGTGTGTGTTGTGAGGAATAATTTCATAGTTCAACTTAATGGTTCATTATATAATCATGTGATCATCACCAATGATATATCTTAAAAAGCAACTGAAAAGCCATGTGTACAAAATCGATGTATACTCTAGAGAGTGGTTCTCATATCACTATGTAAATTGTTGTATACTACTTCAACAAAATTATAAGATAAATTGTAATACACATCATATATGCACCATAACAATTGGTGCAGGGTAAAACCCACCTGCCACACCTTTGTACTCGATCCAATTTTCTCTATCAACTGATCTTCTAGCTGTGGGAGTTTCCTCCAAGGATCATAATACCCCCAAGGCATGTTATCACCCTAGTAATTCTCAGGTTGTGGGATAGGGATTTTTGTAGTTAAGAACACCAGGGGTAACCAAGAACTGCTTTGGGAATTCAAGATCTAGCCTTCTTGAACTCCAGAGAGGGATCTCTCCGTATGATTTAGCTTTGTTTTAGTAACAGATATTAGGCTAGCTATGATTGTGTATTTGGGTTTGATTTTAAAAGATTGGTGGTAATAAAGAGATTTCAAGGTAAACCAGAAGGATCTACCAGAATATTGGGCAATGGAGTCAGCTCTCTAGGCAAGAAGAACTAATAAATAAGGCTCAGAGATGCAAATGTGCTAAGGGCAAGATAGGGGACCTTCTAAGGCTATGTATAGGCTTGATTTGATGGAGTGGATGGAATCTGAGCAAAACGGCACTTAAGAATCCTTAAGCTACAGATAAGAAGATTGAAGAAGAGGATCTAACTAGGAACCGTAGAACTGCACATAAGGTTTTAAGAACAGGCTATTACTGGCCTACCATCTTTAAGGATGCTAAAAAATTCGTGCAGGCCTGTGATAATTGCCAAAGGGCAAGACGCCCTGGGTAGTCTAATGAAATGCCTTTGAACCCTCAACTATTGATTGAACCATTGAACGTTGGGCACTTGATTTTTTTGGCCCTATTAGTCCTCCCTCAAACCAAAAAACATACATCCTAGTTGCAACCGAATATGTCACTAAGTGGGTCGAAGCAAAGGCACTTTCAAAAGCTACAGAGGACTCTGTAGTACAGTTTCTTTTCCAAA
>JAXQQM020082876.1:0-19321 GCA_034641835.2 Pinus albicaulis | reverse complement strand
TACAAATGGTATCGGAGCACTAGTTACAACAAATTGGGCTGTCGTTTTGTGCTCACTGCTTATTACATATTTTGTTTTTCTGAAGTTTATAAACTTTGCTAATCTGTGTTGTAAGTGTGTACAGTTGAAATGGCTGAAGGCGAAGGGATTTATGTGGATCTGCGGGATGAGTTCGCTACTCCAAATCCCAATGCCCCGGTACTGGCTATGTTTCACAGGATGCAACGAGAGTTGGCTGAATTAAGAAGCCAAAATGACATGTTGTCATCAGCCAGTAAGGAGCAGGAAAAGCTCATCAGAGAGCTAACTTCCCGGAACAGCCAGGAAGGCGAAGGTTCTGGAAAAAGAAAGATGGATGAATCTGAGGATGAGGATGCAGCTAGAAATCAACATAAGCAGAAAAGAGAATTGTAGGGAGAATTTAGAAAGATCAAACCTCCCTCCTATGATGGGGAGAAGGAGGAGGATGCTGAAGCGTGGTTGCTGAACATGATCAAGTATTTTCAAGTATATGAATATGAGAGTAACCTGAAGGCCAGATTAGCTGTGTATCAGCTACAAGGAAAGGCTACACTGTGGTGGGAAGAGACAAAAATGGTGCATGCCATTGACGAAAAGAAAGTTACTTGGGAAGATTTTCAGACTAAGTTCAAGAATCGTTATTTGAATGAACGTTATTATGATGATAAAGCAAAAGAATTTCATGAACTTAGACTAGGACATCTCACTATTGATGAGTTTGTCACTAAGTTTACTAATCTACTGAGGTATGTCCCTTACATTAGGGAAGAAAAGGCAAAAGTGCAAAGGTTTTTAAATTGCTTACCTACTGTGTACAAGGAGAAAATAGAGTTTGACAACCCAAAGACCATGGATGAAGCTGTTAGAAAAGCAAGACTATGCTATCAACAGTTTAAAGGTAAAGCTGAACAAGGGAAGAGCTGGTTGAACAAAGGTGAGTTCAAAGGTAAAAGACCAAAACCAGCATATCTAAGAAATTTTGGTAGAGATCATCAGCGGAAAAAATTCAATAAACCAAGAGAAAGTCAAACTGCTCAGTCCCAAGTGGCGTCAAAACCAGTAGAAGGCAATAAAAAGGAAGGGACAGTCAGAATGAAGGAACCTCTGAAATGTTGGGGCTGTGGAGAACCCCATATGATGAGGGACTGCCCCCATCGAAATATACATATGATCAGCAGAGAGCGAGAGGCAACAACAGTAAATGACATAGCCAGAAATATACCAACTATCAGTGCAGCCTTGGAAAATCGGCAAGCAGAACATCAAGCAAGCATGGTGGAAATGGAGGGTAAGATTTCTGACCTACCTATTACTGTTTTGATTGATCCAGGTGCTTCTTTGAGTTACATTAGTCCTGGAATTGTAGAAAAATGTAAAATTAAACCTGAAAAATTTCAGCAGTCATGGTTGGTACAGCTGGCCACTGGAACTAAGAGAAAAGTCACACATAAGTTGCCCAAAACATCAATACAATTAAATGGGTTCCCAACAGAAGTAAATCTGAACATATTTCCATTAGGATCCTATGATTTACTGATGGGGATGGATTGGCTAGAGAAGAAGAAAGCCCTGATGAATTGTTGGGATAAAACCCTGCATTGTGTGGATGAGGAAGGGAAACCTTTTACACTAAAAGGGAAACCAAAATCCATTTCAATAAGACAAATATCAGCCTTACAATTAAAAAGAACAGCTAGAAAAGGATACCAAATCTATGCAGTGCATGTAGAGAAAATAGAACAGAAAACTGAGGAAGAGTTACTAGATGCTATACCAGTCATCAGAGAATTTAAAGAAGTCTTTCCCAAGGAAATCCCTCATCTCCCCCCCAAAAGAGAGATTGATTTTTCAATCGATTTGGTACTGGGAGCCACACCTGTTTCCCGAGCCCCCTATCGGATGAGTCCGCCAGAACTGATGGAGCTGAAGATGCAGCTGCAAGAATTATTGGATAAGGGTTACATCAGACCAAGTGTGTCTCCATGGGGAGCACCTGTGTTATTCGTTAAAAAGAAGGATGGAACCTTTAGGATGTGCATTGATTATCGTCAACTGAACAATTTGACCATTAAGAATAGATATCCACTTCCTAGAATTGATGATCTTTTTGATCAAGTGAGAGGAGCTTCAGTCTTCTCCAAGATAGACCTCAGGACTGGGTATCACCAGCTCAGAATTAAAGAAGAAGACATCAGCAAAACAACATTTCGAACCAGGTATGGGCATTACGAATTTGTAGTCCTACCTTTTGGGTTGACAAATGCCCCTGCCACATTTATGTGTCTGATGAACAGTGTGTTGAATAAGTATTTGGACAAATTTGTTCTTGTGTTCATAGATGATATCTTAGTTTATTCCAAAAATGAGGAAGAACATAAAGAACATCTGAGAATAGTATTGCAGACCTTAAAAGAAAACCAACTATATGCCAAGTTCAGCAAATGTGAATTTTATAAAGATAAAATTCAATATCTGGGTCATATTATTTTTGAAAAAGGGTTGGCAGTTGACCCTGAAAAGATAAAAGCTATTAAAGAATGGCCAGTCCCCACTGATGTTTCAGCAATAAGATCATTTATGGGAATTGCAGGCTATTATCGCAGATTTGTGGAGAGATTTTCTGCTATAGCAAATCCCATAACCTCATTACAACGGAAGGGTGTTAAGTTCGTGTGGACAGAGAAATGTCAAAACAGTTTCGAACAATTGAAACAAAAACTTATTTCAGCCCCTATATTAAAAATTGCTGATCCTGATAAAGAGTTTGTTGTATGTACAGATGCTTGCAGAGAAGGGCTGGGAGGAGTCCTGTTACAGGAAAGCTCAGTTATTGCCTATGAATCTAGGAAACTTAAAGTACATGAACAGAATTATAGTGCATATGATTTGGAATTTGCAGCTGTTATCCATGCTTTAAAAATGTGGATACACTATCTGCTGGGGAAGAAGTTCACATTGCTGACTGATCATATTAGCCTCAAATATTTCTTTTCCCAAACTGACCTGAATGCAAGACAAGCCAGATGGCTGTCCTTTTTAAGTGAATTTGATATGGACATCAAGCATATCAAGGGGAAAGAAAATAAAGTTGCTGATGCATTAAGTAGAAATGCTTGTCAACACGTAAACAGCATTGGGAGTAGTGGACAGATTGAGATAGAAGAGTTGGTGAGAGAAGCAGCCAGCCAAGACCCAAATTATGAAGCACTCTTGGTGAAACTACAGACAAAGGATAACACTGATTTCACTAAAAACCAACCAGGGCTGCTCTATTATAAAAACATGTTGTATGTTCCTAATGTAGAGTCATTAAAAAGGGAAATTTTGGATGAATATCACAAACAGCCCTATGCAGGACATCCCGGATACCAAAAGATGTTAATAGCCTTGAAGAAGAAGCTGTTCTGGCCAGGTATGAAGAGAGATGTGGCAGAGTATCTAAGTAGGTGTATGGAATGTCAACTGGTCAAAGTTGAGCATCAACACCCAGCAGGGCTTTTAAACTCTTTGCCAATTGCAGAATGGAAATGGGACACAGTTTCCCTAGATTTTATAACAGGATTACCCAAGACTAAATATCAACATGATTCTGTTGTGGTAGTAGTAGACACTCTCACAAAAGCTGCTCACTTTATACCAGTGAAATCTACTTTCGGAACAACTCAAGTAGCAAATGTTTTCCTGAAGGAGATAGTAAGGCTTCATGGAGTGCCCAAGGTGATTGTCTCAGATCGAGATGCCAAGTTCATAGCAGCATTCTGGAAAGGATTGTTTGCAGGAATGGGTACTAAGCTGAATTTTAGTACTGCCTATCACCCGCAAACTGATGGGCAAACAGAAAGGACAAATCAAATTTTAGAGGATATGCTGAGAATGTATGTGATGGATAGGCCATCAAAATGGGAAGAGTATCTTCATTTAGCTGAGTTTGCCTATAATAATAGTTACCAATCCTCTATTAAGATGAGTCCATTTGAGGCACTCTATGGGAGGAAGTGCCGAACTCCCTTGAGCTGGATTCAACCAGAGGATAAACTGGTGTTGGGACCAGATGCACTACAAGAGATGGAAAGAATTATCAAACAGATACAAAGAAATTCTATTTTCTGATGGTATGAATTGTCTACATATAGAAAAAATTAATTAATGGGTGTGATTGATGTTAGTCCTACATTTAACATAATCCATCATAAGGTAATCAACTTCCAGATTCTGTTTAGTTGTAGACCAGAAAGTCCATAGAGTAGAAACTCCAGAATCTCTAAACCAAGGTCGGTTTAAATCTGAAGTTACTTAACCTCTACAGATCATTAATAAACCTCTATAGATGACATTCGAACTTATACTAGAAAATGAGTAACTTCACTCTATAGAATTTTTATAATATTCATAAGTGTGTAGATTTCACTTCTAAATCTATCTTGAGTCTTTGAATAAATTATCATACACAAAGATTCCATTTATATTTAAGGTCCTCAAGAAAAACATACGGTTTAAATCTGAAGGTACTGAGTCCCCACAGAAATTTGAATATTAACTTGCTTCATATTTATGTAAAATGGTGAAGTCTTATGCTCAAATGTCAGATGGAATAACTGTATTAGCAGATCTGAAGTTATATGACACCCTAGATGAAAATCAAATATGTTAGATTTTGAAGAGCGACATTGTCTATTTCCAAAAGAAGCTCAAATATATATAAAGGCTATACCACTCATAGCATGTACATTGCATATTATAATTTGAATATCTACTTTTAATTGTTGAACCTAGTATTACAGTCAAGAAGTAAATCTATCATATATATATAGGACGCGATGACAATGGAACACTCATATAGATATATATACATCCAAAACCATTTATAAAGGTCGTGAGCTATAGTCCTAACAATATATGTACATTTACATTCTGCATGAACTATCAAAAGATGCGCGCTGCTGCCTAGGATTCGTGGCAACAATTATAAACCATGATAAACAAAGAACGTGAGAGAGTATATATATATATATAAACCAAACTTTGATGCGTTTAAAAAAAGAGGGTTAAATATAACTGAAGCCTCACGAATAGACAAATCATAAGATATAGCAAGTTAAAACAGGAAGGCGCCGAGAACTAGAACATAGTTCGTTCTACCTTCATTTCAATATATGTATATATGTAATTAAGTAAAGGTCAACACAAGTTATAAATGCAGGTTGTATATATGCGGACCCCGTGTGGAAAGAAATCAAAGAGATATAAACCAAAATCAACTACGCTAACATGAGGTATATTACTGATCTCTATCACCAATTGATTTAAACATATGGTCCAACCTACGTTCGCGCGGTTAGATGTTCTCCGTGCAACGTAATGCCGAGAGCTAACCCTAGCTCATCGTAAACCTGTTGCAATACGCATATATATGAAAATATAACAAAAAGAATAGTAGCTCCAGTTAATATCGCTTCAGAGAAACTGATAGCCGAATTTTTTTACGGTGTCATGATCGATTTATTGTTATAGATAAAGGATATCAAATAAAAAAAAAAATTCTCGTCAAGCCAACACAATTAAGGCCGCGGAATCTCCTAGTTAGGTTAGATAGAATCCAAACCATGAAACAACCCATCCACAGTGCTGGTCGACAGCAGGAATTCGGCTGATTTCGGCTAGGCTGGACTGCACGCAACCTATGTAACAGAAAAAAAAAATTATATAAAGAAAGGCGTGGATGTAGTGTTCCAAAAGGGGGACGACCGATATAACACAATCGGTGCCCTAACCTCGGATGACACATTCATAATACTGCCAGTAGATAAAGAGGAAACCCAACGCCCCGCTCGCTGAGGCCAAACAGAGGATTGAGAGTAGAGTTTACCCCCTCTGAAGACGCTCTAATAGTGGCCACATCGAAACGTATTAAACGCTGATAGGGTAGCTTAATGAAATCAAACGAACTGGACCGAGCGCAGAGATAATTCGAACACGGCCAAGGAATACCGGCTAGAGCTCTGTCTCGAAGTAACCCGACTGCTACAGCCTCTCTGCGCACTCTACAATAGCAGAGTCGACACTGTAGAAAAAAAAAAAAAACAACAACAAGAACAGTAGAAAGAAATGGGAAGTTCTCACGCGTAAGTAATATCAGGAGAGAAAAAAATTCAGAGGAAACATGTGATCTGAAGCTATTCAGCAAAACCGAACCTGAACCCTCCCCTAAGTCAAGCTCACATCGAACTCTTAAAGAATGTAGACGAAGGGAGTCCAGCAAGACAGGAACAATTCGGTGAATAGCTTGATAACCGAGACTCCAAGTAAGGCGCACCCGGAACCCTAATCAGTCTGCCCAATAACTTCAGCAAATCCCGATGGTGATTGAGCAGATGCAGCGTATCAATAGAATGGTACCAGGTAATATTCATCTGCGCCGGGGAGGTATGGAGTCATATGCCGTAGGTATCGAGTTAACCCTAAGGCTAACGACTGCCATAACTGGAGTGCGGCGCTCTCCGGACCTGGAGCCGTCGGAACTGTCCATTCAAATCCACATGTTGAGTTTTCATGGACAAGGACAGCGTACGCCGCCTCTGGCTAATTTTCTCGCTCCAGTGGGAATTACTACTCCTACAACCAAGCACCAAGAAATGTTACCATCATACGTTACACGCCAAACCCTCGCACTGGGCCTTGTGCTAGGCAGCTTATACGAAAACATAACCAATACATCTACTGTGTACTTACGTATGAAACCACGACGCGTTGGAGCCGGGTTCAAAAATGGTATCATTCCATTGTCCGGTAGCCTGGTCAGAGTTGACACGCTGACGAGCATCCTGCTACAACTTATATCTGTGGAACATGCGCCAAGCCGTGACCGATCTGTTGAATAATAATACAGAAATGCGATTTGGGTTAGTCACGTTTTAACCATAACAAAATTTAATAATGCAACCACGTAACCATACGGCGGACAGTCCACGCTGATCTGTGTATAGGTTACCGTCAAATTGACTATATGATAAGTATTGCATGCGCCGCGATGAATTAACATAGCGCCTCATGGCTAAAGTCTGGAAAGAGAAAATCGTGCAGGATGATGATATAGGAACGTGTATTAACTACGGCCGCTCAAAAAGGGTTTCGGAAAAGAATGTATAAATATATATATAGAAATCGTTATATATATATATGTGCGTACGAGCCCAATACAAACCGTAAGGGGGTTATTTTAATTACATGCGATACATAGGTTCGCTTCTTATAAATTATATCACAGGGTTTGAACGTACATACAACATATATATATAGAGGCGATAGATATATAGATGTTCCTTGGGTTAATATTGCCAAAGATTATGTATGCAAGATATGTGACATCAAAAGTTTTGTACCCATGTATTGTATACATATATTCCTTAAAGTATTAGTGCCAAAGACTATATATAGATAAGGACCTCTACACATACCCATATATGTGTATTAATGATATTAGCTTTCTATATATGAGGATACATAGATATATGTGTGAAGTATATAGGGGACTCAACAATATATGAGTGGAATGGATAAAGTGTTAGGAGAGGATTGTAAAAGTTATGTAAATCCACCTATCTTATGGTTATAGTAGAAAAAAAAGAATCCCATCTCTCATTATTATCAAAGGATATATATATATATATATATATATATATATATACGGTTGGAAGGCATATAGATGGAGTGCTCAATATTGTATGAAGATGGAAAGTATTAGAGTAGATTATGTCAAAAGAACATTAGAGTAAAAATATGAAACCATTATTCCAATAGTTATGTGAGTAGAGGGGAAAACCCCAGGGTGTTCGAAAAAAAAAAAAAAAAAAAAAAAAAAAATTCCTTAAACTGGAGATGTAGTTTGGTAAATTTTCTGTGAAAATTTTCAAATTTCTAATGATTTTGTATAATATATGTAAAATTTTGATGATTATCAAGAAAAAATAATTTTCTAGAATAAAATTTGAAAGACGATTAAAAAATATATATATTCATGATTTTTTTTTCCAGAAAAAAACATAAAAAATTAGTTTTTTAAATAATTTATCCACTAATTTTTTTTTCCAAATTTCTATTTAAAATATCTACGATCTATCCAACATAGAATTATTAAATATATAAAACAAAATCTTGAACATGCAATATAGGGAGTGCAATGAACATATGTGCTTCAATTTGTAATGATTCATGTAAAGTCACCATCTTTAATATGGTGTTCTCCATGCAATATAACAAACATGTTTCAATTTGTAGTGATTCACATGTCATTTCACCATATTTCATATACATTTTTTTATCAGTGACTGGTTTAACCACATCATGTAACAATTGCTACCAAACTACCTATTTCGTAAAGGTATATTAAATTTTATTATTTTCACTTATCCTCATCTTAAACAAATAATATGTTTGTGTGACAGCCTCATTAAGGATTCACTAGCATTAACTAGTTAGAAACAATTTGCTTATTTTATTTTTTGACAAAAAAAGACTTGATGGTTATGTTTGAGACAAAAATTACTATTTTATTTTTATTTTTTGAATTTAATAGGAGAAACCAATGATTGGAAAGAAAATATCCTAAGCTGTTGGTGATAGTTTTCTCAGAATAGATGGTGGTTGGGGACAGTTGGAAAAAAAACAGTTACCCCTTCTCAGTGGATAAAGTTGGAATCCAGAGGAGGAGGGGGGGTTCTGAAGAACTTGGGGCAACAAGAAGGGGAAAATATTTTCTAGAGCTAGAGGTACCAGTTGAAAATATCTTTCTGTAACCCTTGGAAAGGCCAGAATTTCTGTGTGTGACTGGAAAGGTTTCCTGAGGTCACAGCAAAGTACATTCCATTATTATTCTCGTGGCACCATCCTAGAATTCTGAAGCTAGGGGGAAAGTAGAGGATGTAATTGCCTCACTTGGATGGTTGGGAGGACCACAGCTTGAGGAAACAGATTTTCTGTCCAGATAAGTATACTGAACTAGGTTGTTCTGTTTTAATTACTGTACATAAAGAAAGGTTCTAGTATGTGATTGTATATAAATGGTTTGGTTTGCAATGTTGTAGGAAAAAGCATCAATTATTTGTTAACTAGACAGACTGGAAGTGTGTGAAAATTGGAAACTTGTTACTGTTTCATAGAAGGAAAAATGTCAGGCTGAATGTTATTTCTTTTATTTATTAGAATAGAATTGGGATTACATAAAGAAAAGAGAAAATGGAAATGTGCAAGAGGATTTTCAGCTTTGGCAGAAGCAAAAAGAAAACATGCTTGGTCTTAATAAAATAATAGAATCAATATTTATGGGCTAATTATTTTTCTCAAGAATTTATAACGGAAAAGAAGAAGGAGTTCGAAGTATCAGGTCTGGAGAACTGAAACCCTACCCAGACCTCGCTCCTTTGAGTTTAACATACAAAGCTATACACAGCCATAGTAAGGAAATGGTGGGCCGGTCACCATAAAATAATTTAGAAGACCAAATAAACATGCAGAACAAAGTGTGTATATTTGTGATATTATTGCTAACTGGTCGATTAACCGCCTAAATTATTGTAATATCCCTCGCATAAGCCACCATAAAAACTCTCATAAAATGAGGGTTATTAAATAATTAAATATTATTAATTATTATATTGATATTAAATTAAGAATATTCTTGTAATTGTTGATTATAAGAATATTGGAAGAATTATTTCTTAATTATTTTATTTATAATAATTTATATTCTTCCATGGAAATAAATTATATTTCCAAGTTGGTATATTTTATGAGTTTTAGAAATAATAAGTAATAGATTTGGAAAAAGTATGGATAAGTGATATTTTTCTCATAAGGAAAAAGAAAATCTACCTTTAAAAATAAAATCATGAGGGATTTATGGAATGCTTTTCTGATTTAGGAAAAATCATATTATGGAGGCTTTATGGATTGCTTTTGTGATTTAGAAAAGCTGGAATGCTTTTATGATTTAGAAAATATGGAATTATTTTATGATTTAGAAAAAGCTGGAATACTTTTAGGATTTAGAAAAGCTTGAATGCTTTTATGAATTAGAAAAGATGGAATTCTTTTATGATTTAGAAAAAAAGTTGGAATACTTTTATGATTTATAAAATCTATTCCATTTTAATTAATTCTATTTTTTTATTATAATCCCATGAGAGAAATAGAAGAGGAAAATGGGAGAATACATGGAGAATGGAGCCAAGGAAGAGGAAGAGAGTATTTCAAGCATGCATCAAGAGATGAGTAACCATATTCTTTGAAAATATCTTTGTTTGCATATGGACCCTGATTATATAATGATTGAATTTATTTGCAATAAAAATTTCAGTGTATTAAAAACTAGATCTACACTTATTTATGCATTATTTTGATAAAACCCAGGGGGATCTTGTTTAGAAGGATGAGTAGTTCCAGATCTGGTATGGATCTGATTTTTTAGCCATATATGAGTTGTAGATCTAAATATTAACCTACAACAGCTGAAGCTCCTCATATAAAATGCTGTCAAGTCTTTCTGCAACTTTTCCAATTGTTTATGCTATTATTTTTAAAGGATTCTTGCTCTTGCTTCAAGTAAATCCAATGCTTCTACAATGGAACTTGATTATAGATCTGATTTCTTGATGCCATACTATAACATGAGTCTAATGGCTGATTTCTAGTGTCTTCCAGCAGAAAATGCACAATTCCTAAAGGACGGTTTCTCTATTTACCAACTCTCTCCTTTAGCTGATTTTCAGCTAGTGTTGATTGTGGGAGATATGTTAAAACCTCTAAACTCATTTATTTTTGCTAAAAATTTGCTTGAGGTCTGATACAGCCTAAAATAAGGGAACCCAACCCCGTTCTACATTATTTTCACACTGGCTTGCTTATACAATGTCCTCCTTGAGCCTATTGCAGATTTTCCTGAGAGTGGAATTTAGCGCTTCTTCCTTGGTTGGTTTTTACTTCTCTTTTGGATCCATTGTTTAGATCTATAGATCTAAGGTTCCTAAGAGAAGAAAACTCTAAGAGGATTGTGTCATTCCCACACTTGCTGTGTTTCACCATTCTTCTATAGACAGAGTCTGGAACGGGCCAGGAAGCCTCTGGATTTCACCCTTCCTTGTGAAGGTGATGCATCTAGTAAATGCCCTGCCAGTCTATCTCTGGTTTAGATCTATTGGTGTAATTCCATATTTCTGTGATTCCATAGTGGAATATCTTAAGATATTCCCTACTGAGCCTATATTTTCCCATTTGGAACATTGCATAATTGTATGCAAGGACATAATTATTGTGTTAAAACTCTTCAAAATGAATAGAAGATAAAAATATATCCTTGTATGCATTATTGGATTATATTCTTAGAGAGGAAAAAGAGTAATCACATGCTTTATTATGTAAGATTATTTAGAGAAACATATATTCTTGCATGCATGGGAAAAATATATTTTTGAGTATTAGATTTCTAGAGAAAAGGAAGATGCAATCACATAATATTTATTGTGTTAGCCTTCTTTTAGGAAACATAATATGTATTTGTCCAACCTAAAGGGATTAGCTATGGTATTAGATTTATCTTGGGAGAATATTATGCATAGTTATTGGTTATATATTTTGGATGAGAGGGAAATGTCACTTTGCATGCATGAAATGATAAGTGGTATGCGTTTGACCCTTGGAAAAGAAATGTGTTTATTTTTCCATGAAATATTTATTTGGTTTCTTTTGGAAAGAAATATATGTTTTACATGCAGGAAGAACAATATATGTCATTGCATGCACAAAACTATAACTTGTATGTTAACTTTGTTTGAAATAGAGTTGGCATTGTTATGCATAGTAACCATTATGAATAGATCTTGGGTGGAAAATATGTTTTTGGAAAAGAACATGTATTAACATGCGTAAGTATAACATCTATTGCATTAATCCATATTGAAAAGAAACCATACGAGTAGGCAAAAAGAGAAATTGCTTGTTGGGATAGTTATCTTGAAAATATTGTTATGCATTTGCATGCACAGTATTATTATATAGTATGTTAGCTTTCTTTTGGAAATAATAGGAAAGTGCATGCAAGATCTTATTAGTGTTTGGTGGAAAGAGGATGCTTGATATTGATTTATTTGTTACTAATGCATGTGAAATGATGTTAAATAAGGAAACTAATGTCAATGTGGTTATGTTTTATAAATGCATACAAATATTTGTTGAAGTGTCACAAATAGAGATTGATTATTGGTTTATTAATATTTTATCTAATCATGATATCAAGTGTGCTAACGACAGAAATGGCAGGAAAGAAGGATGACTTGAGAAAAAGAAATTTCAAGTTTAACATTGTGGAAGATAAAGAGTTGTTATTCCATGCAGGTTTAGTAGTTCCTATTGCACAATGATCCCCTGAAGGAAATAGTCTGAATACAAAGACAGAGATTGATGATTCGTGGGTAAATGGTATCATGATGATTGTAATAACTTATAGCTAGTTATGTTTCGTTTAAGATTATTTTTATATTTAAATTTTATGACAATGGTCAAGGGATGGACTCCCTTATAACCATTGAGTGAGGGGTGACAACCCTCACGAGCGTTTAATAATAAAATTAAACGTTGCTGGTTTTCACCCTACGGGGTTTCCAGGGTATATCGGTGTCTATTTATGTGATTGTTCATTGTGTCGTTTTGATGATGTTAATTTCTTTCAAGATATGACGTTGATATTATCAATCAGGTGATCTACTAATTTAATTAAAATGATCATGGGATCGATGCATAGTTATAGTAGGGAATTTAAGTTAATATGCTACAACAAGGACAATTAATGGTTGCGTAACTCACTATGATTTTTGCTAAATATTTCTCTAAGTGATGATAATGGGTATTTAAATGGTTAATGCAGAAATATATAAAGAAATTTATAAGGTTACACATTCGTAAATGTTGAAAAAAAGTCTTAACTCCATGCATTTTTCCTGCGAGGTTATCGGGGTATGTTACAAATGGTATCAAAGCAAAAGGTTGCAACACTGGCGCCTTTTGGGAATCGTTATGCAAAAAGGAAGTAAAGGTATGATGCTAGTGGGCATCATCTCAGGTATGATTTTAATTAAACTTGTAGTATACTACAATTAACATGAGATGCATGTTGCATGATTAATGACTGCATGGAAGAGTAGACAGTTATAATGTTTCTTTAAAAGTTGCGCTCATGAAATTTTAATATGGATGTGGATAAAAGACAATAAAACTTCTATTGTACCTATGAACCATCTTGAGCACTCACTGTTTATATTGCAGATTAATTACCAACCTTTGCATGCATAATATGAGAAAAATGATTATGGTGCATAAGAAAAAAGAATGGAAAAACATGGCTAAATTTATCATGCACTACCTATAAATAATGAATACATGTATGGTTGGTGTGATAACTAAATAATATAGAAGTTGGGTTTGACCCTGAAGAGGACAATGGAATGTTGAAAACAAAATATATATATACTTGAACGAAACTCTTTAGTTGTTAAAAATAAGCAACAAGTGAAATAGAACTCACATAGTGAACTTAAATTCAATGAAAAAATCATAGTAGCATAATTGTGGGTTCTCTTTCTTCATTTAGAGTTGTAGAGGAAAGTTTGCATTCAATGTGTTCGACAAAAAGTGGTAATTGAGATCCACGGTTTTGTTATTTTAAATAATTTCATCCGTGGAATTTTTGGATGTGATTAATCTTTAATATCAAGGGGTTTTCATACCTTGAGATCATGTAACCCCCATGGTGATTCCAAGAAAAAGTTATGTTTAGAAATGGATCCATAATTTGGTCAAATTTCCTGATTAGACGCTGTTGTAGGGATTGTTGGTTATGTTATTAGCGGAAATTTTACCATTGATGATATTAATATGATTCATGATGTTCTAGAAATTCTAGTTTTACTATCTCTATGAGAGTATAAACATATTTATGGAAATTTATTTCATCTCTGCTAACTAGTCCCTCAATGGTAGTAGATTGTATGCTTGGCAACTATTTGGAAGAATGCCTTATCCACCATAGATTGCATGCTTGCAAATTGTTGTTAAAATTCCTCAATGGATGTAGATTGCATGCTTGAAAATTGTTTGATGGAATGTCAAATTGGTTGTAGATTGCATGCTTGCATGCTATTTGAAAAAAAGTCTACAGTGATTGTAGATTTCATGATTGCAAATTATTTTCACAAAATTCCTCAATGGTTGTCGCTTATATGGTTGCAAGCTAATGGTAAGCGAAAAAAAAAAGAATCACATTTTGTGTCCTAGTGTTCAATGGGACTGTTAGTTCTCTACAATATTGATGGCCGCTAAGGTGAGACCTTAAATAAAGTATCATGTTATGGTATGCAACATATGTTAATGTATTTTTTCTAAGCTACATGATTATTATTATTATGTGGAAATTTTGAATGTATACCACCTATATTACATGTGATGAATTGTTGTCAATGTGCTTTGACAAATTTTGGACCCCATGTTGTGGGTCAAGTATAGATGCATGGTGTACATAAATGTTCCTTTGCCTTAATGATAATATGCAAATGGAAATTTACGTAAATTACAGTGGATTTGTAGACATTGACTATTTTTAGACATTGAATTTTTATTGGATTCAATGGCTATGGAAGCTATGATGGGATTGATGTAATGAGGTAATATTTTATTTTATTGTTGAGTTAATGAATACTTTAGTTGGGGTATTCAAGAAATAACTCTAGAGTTTTAGTAACACCCCCAAGTTCTATGCTTTTCAAATTAGACATTTGAACATAAATCCAAAGGGGAGTGGACCCCAATGGATAATTATTGTGTAGATGTGGTTAATTATTTATTTATGAAAAATAAATAAAATATTGTGTATGCACTATGACCAAATGAGAAATTGAGATCACATGCCTAATCCATGAGGTTATGGAAAAGGTAAAGACTTTCCCCAAAATCTTTCAAAAATCCTTGAAAGAAGTTATTTCTAATTTAGATTTTTGAGGAAAAATCTAAATTCCCCAATGATGAGGAAAGTAGTTGGGAAGAGGTAAAAAGCTGGAAAAGCTGGAAAAGCAGAAAGCAGCTTTAAATTCACTAAATAAGGGAAGCCTAGGCAAACAGGAATAAAAGCATCCTGAAATTCTGGACGCAGAATTGGAAACAGGCTTTGGGGAGAGCATAGCTTAAATAAGCTGCTCCAGAACAGATTGAGGTTAGTCTATTCTTGGAGGATCTCAGCTCGGGGGTGACTTCTGGAGATAGACGAACTCTAAGGTTGGGAGGAATGGTTATAGTATTGGTATGCATACATAAATTTGGAGATTTATCTATGAATTTTTATATAAGGTTATATGAATTGTTATGTTATGATTTCTTATGAAAAGTTTATATGAATCATTATGTTATGATTTCTTATGCAAAGTTTAGATTGACTATTTGTTCAGTACCTCATGCAATTGCAAATTAGAGCTATTAGCTGAAAATCCAGTAGGTTAATAGCAGGGACAAATGGTTGGAGATAAATACCATGAGTTTGAATTGGATTGAAATTATTGTGGGAGAGAAAGACAATAATTTGCAAAAACACTAGTGGGAGAGAAAGACTAGTGTAACTCCTAAATAAAATGCAATGTGCACTTGATAGAGTTTTCTTATCATTTTGATGATTAAAGGGCTAAGTGCTCCCTGAGTTTTTATGAAAGTATTAGGATTTAGGTATTATTTTACATTTTCTAAATAATTGGAAATGAAAATTAAAGGTTAATGTTCCAACAAGAGAAGAACATCGAGGACGATGTTCTCTTTAAGGGGGGGAGTTTGTAATATCCCTCGCATAAGCCACCATAAAAACTCTCATAAAATGAGGGTTATTAAATAATTAAATATTATTAAATATTGTATTGATATTAAATGAAGAATATTCTTGTAATTGTTGATTATAAGAATATTGGAAGAATTATTTCTTAATTATTTTATTTATAATAATTTATATTCTTCCATGGAAATAAATTATATTTCCAAGTTGGTATATTTCATGAGTTTTAGAAATAATGAGTAATAGATTTGGAAAAAGTATGGATAAGTGATATTTCTCTCATAAGGAAAAAGAAAATCTACCTTTAAAAATAAAATCATGAGGGATTTATGGAATGCTTTTCTGATTTAGGAAAAATCAGATTATGGAGGCTTTATGGATTGCTTTTGTGATTTAGAAAAGCTGGAATGCTTTTATGATTTAGAAAATATGGAATTATTTTATGATTTAGAAAAAGATGGAATACTTTTAGGATTTAGAAAAGCTTGAATGCGTTTATGAATTAGAAAAGATGGAATTCTTTTATGATTTAGAAAAAAGTTGGAATACTTTTATGATTTATAAAATCTATTCCATTTTAATTAGTTCTATTTTTTTATTATAATCCCATGAGAGAAATAGAAGAGGGAAATGGGAGAATACATGGAGAATGGAGCCAAGGTAGAGGAAGAGAGTATTTCAAGCATGCATCAAGAGATGAGTAACCATATCCTTTGAAAATATCTTTGTTTGCATATGGACCATGATTATATAATGATTGAATTTATTTGCAATAAAAATTTCAATGTATTAAAAGCTAGATCTACACTTATTTATGCATTATTTTGATAAAACCCCAGGGGATCTTGTTTAGAAGGCTGAGTAGTTCTAGATCTGGTATGGATCTGATGTTTCAGCCATATATCAGTTTTAGATCTGAATATTAACCTACAGCAGCTGAAGCTCCTCATATAAAATGTTGTCAAGTCTTTCTACAGCTTTTCCAATTGTTTCTGCTATTATTTTTGAAGGATTCTTGCTCTTGCTTCAAGTAAATCCAATGCTTCTACAAAGGAACTTGATTATAGATCTGATTTCTTGATGCCATAATATAACATGAGTCTAATGGCTGATTTCTAGTGTCTTCCAGCAGAAACTGCGCAATTCCTAAAGGACGGTTTCTCTATTTACCAACTCTCTCCTTTAGCTGATTTTCAGCTAGTGTTGATTGTGGGAGATCTGTTAAAACCTCTAAACTCATTTATTTTTGCTGAAACTTTGCTTGAGGTCTGACACGGCCTACAATAAGGGAACCCAGCCCTGTTCTACGTTATTTTCAAACTGGCTTTCTTATACAATGTCCTCCTTGAGTCTATTGCAGATTTTCCTGAGAGTGGAATTTCCCGCTTCTTCCTTGGTTGGTTTTTACTTCTCTTTTGGATCCATTGTTTAGATCTATAGATCTAAGGTTCCTAAGAGCAGAAAACTCTAAGAGGATTGTGTCATTCCCACACTTGCTGTGTTTCACCATTCTTCTATAGACAGAGTCTGGAACGGGCCAGGAAGCCTCTAGATTTCACCCTTCCTTGTGAAGGTGATGCATCTAGTAAATGCCCTGCCAGTCTATCTCTGGTTTAGATCTATTGGTGTAATTCCATATTGCTGTGATTCCATAGTGGAATATCCTAATATATTCCCTACTGAACCTATATTTTCCCATTTGGAACATTGCATAATTATATGCAAGGAAATAATTATTGTGTTAAAACTCTTCAAAATGAATAGAAGATAAAAATATATCCTTGTATGCATTATTGGATTAGATTCTTAGAGAGGAAAAAGAGTAATCACATGCTTTATTATGTAAGATTATTTAGAGAAACATATATGCTTGCATGCATGGGAAAAATATATTTTTTAGTATTAGATTTCTAGAGAAAAGGAAGATGCAATCACATAATATTTATTGTGTTAGCCTTCTTTTGGGAAAAATAATATGTATTTGTCCAACCTAAAGGGATTAGCTATGGTATTAGCTTTATCTTGGGAGAATATTATGCATAGTTATTGGTTATATCTTTTGGATGAGAGGTAAATGTCACTTTGCATGCATGAAATGATAAGTGGTATGCGTTTGACCCTTGGAAAAGAAATGTGTTTATTTTTCCATGAAATATTTATTTGGTTTCTTTTGGAAAGAAATATATCTTTTACATGCAGGAAGAACAAGATATGTCATTGCATGCACAAAACTATAACTTGTATGTTAACTTTGTTTGAAATAGAGTTGGCATTGTTATGCATAGTAACCATTATGAATAGATCTTGGGTGGAAAATATGTTTTTGGAAAAGAACATGTATTCACATGCGTAAGTATAACATCTATTGCATTAATCCATATTGAAAAGAAACCATACGAGTAGGCAAAAAGAGAAATTGCTTGTTGGGATAGTTATCTTGAAAATATTGTTATGCATTTGCATGCACAGTATTATTATATAGTATGTTAGCTTTCTTTTGGAAATAATAGGAAAGTACATGCAAGATTTTATTAGTGTTTGGTGGAAAGAGGATGCTTGATATTGATTTATTTGTTACTAATGCATGTGAAATGATGTTAAATAAGGAAACTAATGTCAATGTGGTTATGTTTTATAAATGCATACAAATATTTGTTGAAGTGTCACAAATAGAGATTAATTATTGGTTTATTAATATTTTATCTAATCATGATATCAAGTGTGCTGACGACAGAAATGGCAGGAAAGAAGGATGACTTGAGAAAAGGAAATTTCAAGTTTAACATTGTGGAAGATAAAGAGTTGTTAGTCCATGCAGGTTTAGTAGTTCCTATTGCACAATGATCCCCTGAAGGAAATAGTCTGAATACAAAGACAGAGATTGATGATTCGTGGGTAAATGGTATCATGATGATTGTAATAACTTATAGCTAGTTATGTTTCATTTAAGATTATTTTTATATGTAAATTTTATTACAATGGTCAAGGGATGGACTCCCTTATAACCATTGAGTGAGGGGTGACAACCCTCACAAGCGTTTAATAATAAAATTAAACGTTTGCTGGTTTTCACCCTACGGGGTTTCCAGGGTATATCGGTGTCTATTTATGTGATTGTTAATGGTGTCGTTTTGATGATGTTAATTTCTTTCATGATATGACGTTGATATTATCAATTAGGTGATCTACTAATTGAATTAAAATGATCATGGGATCGATGCATAGTTATAGCAGGAAATTTAAGTTAATATGCTACAACAAGAACAATTAATGGCTGTGTAACTCACTATGATTTTGCTAAATATTTCTCTAAGTGATGATAATGGGTATTTAAATGGTTAATGCAGAAATATATAAAGAAATTTATAAGGTTACACATTCGTAAATGTTGAAAAAAAGTCCTAACTCCATGCATTTTTCCTGCGAGGTTATCGGGGTATGTTACAA
>JAXQQM020068012.1:32500-72789 GCA_034641835.2 Pinus albicaulis | reverse complement strand
ATGGTTCTTGTCTGTTAACCTCTTCGAAAAGATTGGGGTTATCGTTTCCTGGCATGTACGTATTTGGTGTCCGGTTCGGTAACGGCGCTGAGGAATCATTATTTGCGGGGGTCGTGCCTCCCGAGTTAGTTGCCATAGTAGGAGCCCAAACGGGCGCTTGGAGGCTGCTCCTCGTGATCGGTCGAAATTGGGTTAACGGCCGCCCGTTGGGAAGGGTTTCGCAGTTTTATCGATCGCCTCTAATCATCCCCATTATTATTATTATTATTAGTGTAGTCACCTATTATTATTGTTGTGTCTATGTATCCCCTATATTTTTATTGTTATGCCCAATATAATCCCACTATTGTTATTTCCATGCCCTTAAATTATTATTATTATGTAGAATTTGATTATATTCTGACCCCTTAGACTCCTATATATATACCAAGGAGGACTTATAATTTGTATCATTGAAGAAATTTTCATTAATGTGATCTAAAGGAGGTTTCCCTTGCGGAGATTTTATTTCTCAAGTCTCTGATTTATATTTCATTCTTTTATGTGAGCTGGTTGCATAACATTTGGTATCAGAGCTTTGGTTTTTATGGTTTCACTGCTTCAAACAAGACATCTTAGAATTTTCGCTATAACCTATTTTTTACAAAGCTTTAGAATCTGTAATTTGGACCAAGTGGGACCGAAATCTTGGACAAATCCATGTAAAACTTTCAAATTTTGGCTAACTATATTATCTGAGATATGTTCTAAAGGAGTTACGATTTTTTTAGGCTCCATAAGTCATTCTCAGACAGGTGACCCTGGGAATACCGTCACAACTCGCTCTATGAGCATTGAATTTTAATTTCATAAAATGTGCTTGAAAGTAAACGAACTATATTTGTTTGTGTATAAATTTTAGGGCTGAAGTTAGAAACAATGACACATGGAATTACATAACAAATTGGTCTACTTAAATAGTCCATAATTACGCCATCATAGTATATTGGGCATAATTTTACCTTGAAGAATCCAATCTCAGTCTAACTGGTGTCATTGGAGGGAAGCCTAAGTGGGATACGACAAAAGGAAAGTTTAGAATTTAGAGAGCCTATATTATATAGATATAATGATTTCAATATTAATCTCCTAAAAGAAATAAAAATGTGTGTATTTAAAAAAAATAAACTTGCATAACTTTTGTTTAAAAAATCAGCTTATAGTAATTCCAAGGAAATATTTTAGCATAGATATCAGTATTTTTTTTCTAGAATTCCTCCCAAAGAAAAGGATTATACACCGATTAAGCTCTAAGACATGAAGAGGAAAAATTTCAACATGATATATCAAAATTACAGGACCAAGCGCAACAAATTTATCTCTCACGAAGAGCAACTAAATATTAACTAAAAACAAACATGGAAGGTCTGAAGGATGGATTAAAGCTAGAAATGGAATATAATATGGACGGTTTGAAGAATGGTTCAAAATTATACATGGAATATTTGAAGGAAGGTTTGAAAAAATAGCTATAATAAATTCTTCCTAATGAAGAATAGGTATTCATCGAAAATTATGATGAGAAAAAAAGTAATGTTAATCGTGATTTTCAAGACACTAAATTTGGATTGAATACCAACCACATTCGAAAGATTTATATGAGGATTTTTTATGGAAATTTTCTAGTAACATGATGATGCAAATGGAGCAATATTTGATATCCATGATGTGTAACAAACAAAAAACTTACGCATTGAAAATTTATATTTAGAACCTAGTCAGTTTATATGGTATCGATGACCTTGTTCTCGTAAACCACTTGTCACTTTGTAATTTTTTATGGATGAAATGATAACACATTATGAGTATACAAAGAGAAACACCTTCTTTAGTGAATTGATAAATATTATACAAAAAGGTTTAGTAGAAGAGCACATTGAGAACTTGATAAAATTGAATATTAAGGTAACTCATATTCCACACGACCATAATATTGATGTCTTAATAGGGACTTGAAAACATAACATCAAATATGAGGTTTGAATTTGGGAACTTTATTCATTGGAGAAGGAATTCAAGGTATTAAGAAAATTTTAAAACAAAATTATGGAAGCAAGGAGGTCTACCACTCACAACCATAAATATGAAAGTGTTGTTAGTCCTAGCCTTCCATATCCTTCAAGGTTGGCACTGGTGAGTCTTGGTATTCCACCAAGAGTTCTATATCTCCCAAGGGATACTCAAATTTACTTATAAACCCATGTTTCATAAAAAATTAGAGGTGAAAGTGATTTATGCACAACAGATGGATTCTACGCATGCCACCCTCAACTAGGTCTTCTCGTCAGTAGTACTTCTAGGCCACTCCTTCTACTTGATTAAAGTGAAAATAAATAATTTAATGTAGATAATTTCTTCTAATATAAGCTAAATATAATGTCTGTCATACAGTGAAAGAAAAGCATAAACAATTAACCTAGTTGTAGAAAAAAGAAATTGTGCTATGGGAAATCATTCATCTAGCTACATGATCACTTGTAATAAAGAAACTATTGTATCATCAAACACTTAATGAAATCATAAAAAAACTCCTATCTACTATTCAATTCAACTTGTATTTTCATGTAAAACCCAATCTAATTCTGAAATGAAATAAAACCCTAATCCCTACTTTGTTTTTGCAGCAGGGAACGAAGGATCTTTCGAGTGGCCTAAGAGTTTCTTCTAAACATGAATTCAGAATTGGGGGTCAAGCGAATCCTATTATAGGATAAAAAGGAAAATATGAGCTAAATTGGAGTGAAGAGGTGGGGTATAGTGCTGCTATAGAATGTTGCTACAAGATGTCCTGTAATTTCTACAGGGTGTCGTGAAGTGCTATAAGAAATAGTCCGAGAGGGTTTTAAGGTTGGAAAAGGTGAAAATAAGGTGTGGAAAGGTGGGATAAGGTGGGATAAGGTGGAATTAGGTGACAGAGAGATGTTCAACACATCCACCCAAAATCAGAACCCTTGGGAGGCATGTTTTTCACTAAGAAGGATACTCATGGTGGCGGTGAAGGTGGTTTCACAAAACAGAGTTTTGGTGGAATATTTGGAGGTTGAAGAGAAGGATGAATGAGATGACAGGAATCCATTCCTTGCAGATATAGACATCCCCACAATCTCTACACACATTTATGCTTTGATAATTTACAAATTAACATGCTAACAAGTGGAAAGCACGAGTTGAATAGAAAACCCTAATTAACATATGCTATAGTCTAATCTAACCACAATTCCAACTCCTAACTTACAGTAAGAATATTATGAGCATGATTATCACACTATATAATTTTTAAAGAAATAATAAACAAACCACTTTTGATCTGTGGTTGGAGATCCTTCTCCTCAGGCTCCCATGGGAGAGGAGAGGAAGAGAGGCTACAAGAACAATTTTGATGGATTTTTTATGCTACTAGAATGTAAATATACTAAAAAAAATACTGAAACATAAAGAAAAAATATAAATAAAAATGAGTGACTTAGCCAATAGATTGGGCCCGTACCTAAAATCATCAGCCATATGAGACTAAATTAGTTATGGAACAAGCACTTTTTCATTATCATTGCATAAAAAGTTCTAGTACATGATATGACCATAAACAATAACACTAAATCAGAGCTCAAGAGCTACCTAGCTGAAGATAAAGTTAGAATCCTAATAACCTCATGCATATTATTATTTATACAAATGTGTAGCTACCAACAACTCCCTAAAAAGTAGGAATAAGAGTGGAGCTTGGCTCCTGTTAGCTGTTAGTTTTATTGGTTGCCTTCTCCTTAGAGTTATTGAGAGATATATTGATGTGATATTGGTTGATTGAGAGAGTTAAGGAGATGGAAAAACCTCCTACAATCTCTCGCTGTTGCCTAAAAAATGATCTCATTTCCTATAATTAATTCACATTAGGGAACAAGACATGATAAACATCATACACCCTTCTGATTAAGCATAAAATGACAAAAATGTAAATAAATGTGAGAGAGAGGTAACTTAATATTTTAAGTGTGGCATTTTAACCCCTTAAAATATACCTAATGATGGTTCTCATCATCACCCCCCTACTAAAATGGTTGGTCATCCTCCGAGAAGCTCAATCCTCCTTTTTGATACCTTTCAAGGTCCTAGTGGATTCTCTGGCATCTCAAGGTAGCAAAGAGGGAGTGCCTTTTAGTGTGTACAATCTTGCATTACGTTCTACTTTAGTCCACTCCTTTTGTTCATATGTCTGATCTCTCCCTTCATGCAACCCCAACAACAAAATTGGGTTGAGATTCAAGACTATCCATTGTAACTTCATTCTCTGCATAGATTGTTTGTATAAGGGTTATCTTTCCAATAAATTTCTAATTCTCTCAGGATAATGATATTCCCACAACTCTAGGCTAAGTGGTAAGGTGTGTTATCTTCTTTGGTATGCCTGCAAACTTTATTCTCCTACAAACCTAGATATATCATCCAAGTGTGAAATAGACTCACCTTGTGTATCAATGTATCTAGGTGCTAGGAAATCATCATTTGAGATGGATTGGTGATTAATAATAATCCCCCTGGTGCTTATTAGTTCTCATATGATCTGTAGAGGTTCTCTTTATTCTCTTACCATGAATATTTTAGTCTTTGCTGCTCTTTCTTCTTCATGTGTAAGAAAGGATGCTAGATCCATTAATTGCATATGACTTAACCTGGAACATAGTTCCCAATTATTCATATCAGCTAAAATGAGGTTGTGGATGTAGCATTCACCCATCCTAGCTCTCTCTCCTACAGTAGACTATTTTCAATAGTTACCATTCCAAATCAAAACATTAACTCAACAATCTTAGGACTCAGGGCTTCCTCTTATAACTTTTATTCCTCTTCTCCTTAATCATCTTATTCTTTCTCCTCTTCCTCTTCTTCTTTATCTTCATCTGTTTCCATTTCTGCTGTCTTATTTGTCTGTTCCTCCTCTAACCTTATGTCTCTACCCCTAATTCTTGATATAGGGTTTTATCCAAGAGTGATAATATGGGTTCCTATGAGTGCCTCTCTGTCCATATCTCTAAAATTGGATCATGGGACATAAATTATTAAGTTTTTTAGGGAATCCTCAATTATTAGCTTAATAAGGCCATGATGGGCTAAGCGTTGATGCTTCCTTTCTCTGAATTTCTAGCTCATGTCCCTGATGGACTTGAGGAGGTAAGGCACATTAAATCTCTGGTTAAGAGGCTAATTTGCCTTGTATTTCAGCTCATGCAAAAACCTAAAGTGATATCCATATACTAAATTTAATCGATCATCATAGGAGATGTATCTCTAGATGTCATAGGCTACCTCATCCCATGGGTAACAAAAATTTTCTCTCCTAACCCCATTTGTATCTTCCATGGGTCTCTCCCCAGACCTAAACAAATTATTCTTTGCAATGGAACTAGTGACCCTATTTTCCCTATTCCATTTGTTGCCTAGGGGCAGTGTGGTCACTCTACTGATCACTTCATAACTTATGCTAATGGCTAACTGTCTTATTACAGTTGTGGCACTGACATCTTATTGGGAAATCAAAGCCATAACAAACTCAAATGCACCTTCTTCATCATATCATTTTAAAAATTAAAATTAGACTAACCATTGATGTATCATAAATATGTCTACTGCAGGAGGGTGCAAATGAATCATTCTAGTCCATGTAGGCTCTCTCATGTTGAACTCACCCCCCATTTTTTCTAACTACTTTTGAATAGGTGTGGGAAAGGTGCTTTTTTTATGGCCTTAGTGTTGAATTTAGAGGTAGGAGAAGGTCAAAAAACTTCTTATCACTCCAAATCTATACACGGACCCTCTATTTCCTCACACATACACTTAAATCTCACAATTGTATGACTATGGACTGCAAAATTTTCTAGGATAAGCTGTGTGAAATTATGGATAGGTGAGGTGATGGGAATGTACTTCTTAAACTAATGCTCTGGGCTGAAAAATGGGAGTTTTTAGAATCAATTGGGTCTTTGTTTGCATGCATATACTTCCTTTATCCTTATTTAGCACCCATCAGCTCTTCGTCTAGTAGTCACAGATTTCCTACAGTAACAGAGGGTCACGGTTTTTAGCTGCTTGGTGGCTTGAAATATTTTTCCTCTCTCATATAAATCATGAGATGGAACAATGTGTGAGGGGATTCATGGTTAAGTACCTTTTATGCTATTTTGAGCTGACTTAGATCATTGTGCTGATTTGTCCCTTGCAGGAGTTTCCCTCATTTGGACTGTTTGTCCCACTCAAAGATATCATTCTCTTGTCCCTTGTAATAAACACCCACTTTTTGTTATCATACATTAACTTATTTTAAAACTATATGTTGCTTGGGGACTCGACCATTCACGTTTTATTTAACTAGTTGAGGGTGGCCAAGTTACCTGGACACCTTTAGCTTATTAAATTTTTCCCTCCATGACATTCATTCATTTACTCACTTATGCATAAGGAGAGGGCGAGAGAGTTCCATACATGAGCCTTACCTCCTTGTTGAGTTGTTGCAGGATGATGCGTGCTAGAGTTGCACCATTGGAGTGGTATCAACTGAGTTTTTATTGCTACTTGAGCTCTTGCTATGTGTCTTCATTCCTTTTCAGGTTCTTTTCTTTATTTACTTGTTTTGCGTGATCTTATTAGGACCTCACAATGTACCATTTTTACCATACATTTTGACACCACCTTACCCTTTATAACTATATTTAAAAAGGGTTTCATCATCATTTTCATTCACTTTATCCAAAGGTATATGAAATCCTCCTCTTTACTATATATTTAATCTGTTTACATATAATTCCATATTACTCTTATATTTCATCATTAATTGAAGGTAGATTGTTGCTAACATAAGTCTAAAAGATCGCAGATAATTTATGTGTTGTGCTGAAACAATCGGCCGTTGCTGAAACAGTCGACTCCGTTGCTGAAACAGTCAGCGGGCACGCAAATTCCGTCACTACTCGTAATTTGCGATTCTGGAAGAGTATTTTTGGGACAATGGCAACAAGATGAAGATGAACAAGGAAGTGGTTACATGGATTATCCTGAAGACAGTACTTTTTCTGCATTTGTTGTAACAATATCTTTCTATGGAAGAATAGAATAGCCCTGTTTTAAGAAAGAAGAACAGATTTGGATAAAGATAGATTTGCTTTGATGTAACTGTAATAGATGTCTCCTCTTTAAAAAGAGGAGACATCATCATTAGAAGGGGAGTTAGAAACTACAGGAGAACATTGTTTTTGAGCAGAAAGGAGCTAGACTCCGTTGTAATGTATCATTCCTTTTTGACAGATGAATAAAGGTTCCTTTTGAGCGCTTCAATTTAATTCTTTCCCTGGGGAATCTTGTGAGAAGGAAAGGGCCCGCCTTCCTCACAAGATTCACCCGACTGTTCCTGTAATTTGTTAAGTTTCTTTATGATATTCGCACCTTAACTTAATTCTGTTGCTGAAACATCAGTTGCATAGTTCTGTGATTCATTAAGCATTCTGTTTCCTTTAACGTTGCATGAGTTTGGTACATTCATCCTTAAAGAAGTTAAGAGATCTATTTCTGTTATCTGTTTGAATGTATGATTGACGTTAGGAAGCAGGTGCTGAAGATTCCTGTGCAAGGGAATAGGGTCATGTTCCAATTGATTGATTTTCCTTTCCCTGCAGTGTGATTAGAAACAGGAGACAAGTGCTGAAGGTTCCTGTTCATGGGAATAGGGTCCTGTTCTCTTGAGTTTATCTTTTCTACAGAGTGATTAGTGTTAGGCAGCAGGTGCTGAAGTTCCTATTTGAAGGAATAGGGTCTTGTTCCCTGTTATGGTTGATTGGTTTCCTTTCCTGCAGAGTAATTTTCTTTCATTAGGATTCTAAAAAGACTGCAATAGAGGAATTGCTTCTACTATAACATAAATAGACTTCAGCTTTGTTAAAATAGGGTGTGAATGATTAGATTTGTATGATTAATAATTGTGTGACTTTTACTACAACATTATTTTTGCTTTTGGAATTGAGCATATCCAGTGCGTGGTTGTCTTTGGAATAAACAGACCTTCTCGGGTTGACAATTTATGTGGAGCTTGAATTGTTAAAACAATTAAAGTGACCAACATTTTGGCGCCGTTGCCGGGGAAGGCAATTATAGATTTCAAAAGAATTAATATTTTCTTTCTAGATGTGCAGATTGTATGAGAGGACGCGGAACCCAGAAGAAAACTAATCCCACAGGTGGCAAGGGCAAAGGAAGGGGAGGAAGAAAGACTTTCATTGATGAGATTGTATCAAAGGCTGAATCATCACAGAGATTAAGTTCTCGAAGACCAAAACTTCAGCACTCCCCTCAATCAGATTACAAAACAGAGGAAGTTGTGGGTCCTGAAAACATAAAGGAGCAGTGATTAAAGAACCAGCAGTCAATGCTGGAGAGTCAGAAGAAAGTGCTAGCAAATCAGCAGAGCACATTGAGGAAATAATAGAGAGTGTTGGACAACCAGTGGAAAACATTGAAGATCCAGTAGAAGATCTTAATGATCGAGCAAGTGCAGTAGGAGAACAGACAATGGAAGGAAACAATGAAGACTTCTTTGGTGGAGGACATGCAGATCCTGAAGGAGAAGGAAAAGATGAAAATTCTCTCTCTACCTTGGGATTTCCTATCAATGATCTCCCTAGAGGAACAACTCCTATGAAAAACATTCCATTGTCAGCTTTACCTAACTTCCATGGTTTATCCTCCGAAGATCCGGATGAATTTCTTTTTGAATTTGATATATTATGTAGAAGTTATGATTATGTTACTAATGCTCAAAAGTTGAAACTGTTTCCAGCAACATTAAAAGGAAATGCTTTAAGATGGTTCATGAGCCTTAGGAGTCAGGTAATCACAACATGGGAACAGATGAAACATAAATTTCTTCTTAAATATCAAGACTACTGCCGGACGAGAGAAAAGAAGGATGAACTATTCAATATGGCACAAAAGCCGGACGAGAATTTGGAGGACTATGTAGAAAGGCTGCAGTACAATATATAGAGATCTGATCATCCAAATATAAGTAAGGAAATTCGCAAAACAATATTACTTAGAGGTTTAAGGGATGATTGTTTAGACATGTTAAATATGCTTGGCAAGGGAGATATATCTAAAGAATCATATGATGAGATTGTTGAACTTTGTAAAAGGTGTTCAAGGGGAGCTGCAAGGAACAGAGTAAGTAATAGAGATCCCACCTATTCAAGAGTGCAGAAATCAGCCAGTGGGGGAGCAACAAGAGTTGAAATAGGTAATTTACTTGAAGAATTTAAAACTGAGATGTTAAGTTCTTTTGCTTCACAAATTGACACTTTGCAGGTTAAGAAGAAGCAGGCTGAAGCAGAAGCAACTCTGGCTGTCTTTTGCCCAAAGTGTAGAGACAAACATCCACTAAGGGAGTGCCCATTGGACAAAATACCAATCTGCACCCTTTGTGAGAAAGATCATGAAACACAGCAATGTCCATCTCTACCAGGAATAAAGGCAGCATTGCAGCCAACGGAAGAAGAAGCTGAAGCAGTTTACCTGCTAACTCAAAGAAGACAATGGCAACCAAAAGGACAAGGTATGAATTCTAGTATGCCATTTAATCGTTGGAATAATTATTCTGCTTTCGGTCAAACAAATTACCCTCCCTTTAATCAAATGCAATACCCACCCTTTAATAAAATGAATTTCCCACCCATGCAACAATCAAACCCTCCCTTTGTTGATCCTGCAATGTGGACTCCTTGGCCCCCACAGCAGCCATCTTTTAACCCTTGGAATTCAAATTGGAGAAGCCAACAACTCCCGTATCCAAATCAATTTCCTCAATTTCAACAACCACTTCCTCTGCCATCAAATGCTCCACCAAATAACCAAATGAGACCCCAGCTACCTGTGCAACCAAATCCTAACCCCAATAATAAAGTTGTGCAAGTCATTGATATTCAGAATCAATCTATATTTCCTACTATGCAATGTAATGATATTCATTTAAGATCCAGGAAAATAGTAGAGCCTATTATTGATGACATAACCTCTTCTGATTCTGATAAAGAGGAAACTGAGAAACATAAGAAAGCACAACCACCCTCTAACAAGGGTATTGAAATAATAGAACCACCATTCCCCGAGCGTTTAGTTTTAACTAGAACGCCTGAAACACCTGCTTTTAATCTTTTAGGGGAATTGCAAAACTTGTATGTTAAAATTCCACTTTTACAGGCACTGAGAGATGTACCAATTTATGCCAGAACCATAAGGGATATTTGTGTTAAGAAACCTAGTAGGAAAACTAAAGATCCCCTTACAGTACATGTGATGGGTGATTTATCTGCATTAATGTCCGGAAAAACCCCTCCTATGAAATATGGTGACCCCAGCCATCCTACCGTGACAGTTCAAATTGGTAAAACAATGATTCCTCAAGTTCTGGTAGATTTAGGTGCTGCAATAAACATAATGACTCTTGAAAATTCACAATTGTTACAGCTGAATAACACAATCAGAGATACACCTACCATTCTAGAGTTGGCTGACCGTTCTACAATTAAACCTGAAGGAGTTGTTGAAGATCTACTTATCTTAGTTGAATCCTGGAATTACCCAGCTGATTTTGTTGTATTGCAGACTAAAACAAAGCTGGGGGGACATCCTTTAATTCTGGGGAGGCCATGGCTGGCCACAGCTGATGCCTTTATTAGTTGCAGATCTGGTTCAATGACAATTTCTAATGGTTATGAAACCAAACAACTTACTCTTTATCCTCATGCTACACCCATAATTAATAATGAAGATTCTATGTGGATGGATTATGATGATAATGCTATTCAGCCCATTCTAACTATTGGACAAGCCTTAACTCTTAAAGACAATACAGAGGATGAAATAATTAATAATTTTATTTGTGAACCTTCCTCTGTAATTGCTGAAACACACAATCAATTGACTGCAATTTTTGAAACAGATACCCAAGAAAATATTGAATCTAAAGATTTATCTCAGACATTAACCACCATCTCATCTAAAAGCATAACAATCGAAATCGAACCTGGCAAGACATTAAACATAAATCCTGATCTAACAGTTGCTGAAACACAGCAGTTAATGAAGTTATTACGTGAAAATAAGGAAGCATTTGCATGGGATTACACGGATATGAAAGGAATCTCTTCTGAATTATGTACTCACTAAATTTATATTAAAGAAGGATGCCGACCAGTCTGTCAACCCCAAAGACAAATGAACCCTAATTTACGGGAAATTGTTAAAGAAGAACTTCAGAAATTGCTTAATGCAGGATTTATATACCCCATATCTGACAGTGAATGGGTTTCCCCATTGGTAATTGTCCCTAAGAAAAACAGGAAATGGAGAGTATGTGTTGATTACAGAGCCTTGAACAAAGCCACTCAAAAGGATCACTTTCCTTTACCTTTCATTGATCAGGTGTTGGATAGTCTGGCAGGGAAGAAATTATTTTCTTTTCTAGATGGATTCAGTGGGTATAATCAAATTAGAATTGCACCCCAAGACCAGGACAAGACCACTTTCACTAGCCCTTGGGGAACTTTTGCTTATAGAGTTCTTCCATTTGAGCTATGTAATGCACCAACAACTTTTCAGAGGGCTGTTATAGGAATTTTTTCTGATATGCTGAATGACTCTATGGAAATATTTATGGATGATTTTACTCCTTATGGTGTGTCTTTTGAAGATGCATTACAAAATCTTGAAAAGGTACTTAAACGATGTATACAAGCTCACCTCTCCCTAAGTACTGAAAAATGTCATATGATGATGAGTGAAGGAGTAGTGCTTGGACATTTTATTTCATCTCAAGGTATTTAGGTAGACCCATCTAAAATATTGGTCATTCAGAATATTCCTGTTCCTAAAACGCAAACTGATGTGAGAAGTTTTCTAGGACATGCTGGATATTACAGAAGATTTATTAAAGATTTTTCTAAGATAGCTTCTCCATTATTTGTGTTGCTTATGAAAAATGTTGAATTTAAGTGGACTAATCCTTGTCAGAAAGCCTTTGTAGAACTCAAGCATCAGTTATCTATTGCTCCTATTTTGAGGGGACCTGATTGGGCCCTCCCTTTTCATATATCTTTTGATGCTTCAGACACTGCAATTGGAGTTGTCTTGGGACAAGAGGAGAATCATCTTCCTTATGCTATCTACTTTATCAGTAAGAACATGACCCCTGCTGAGCTTAATTATACAGTTACTGAAAAAGAGTTTCTTGCAGTAATTTATGCCATTAATAAATTTCGACATTATATCACTGGTTATTCTACTTTTGTCCACACTGATCACTCGGCTATTAAGTATTTAATGAAAAAATCTGTCACAAATGCTAGAGTTACCAGATGGCTATTATTACTGCAGGAGTTTGATATCACAATTGTAGATCGGCCTGGTAAAGAAAATGTGGTGGTTGATTTCCTTTCACGGTTAAAAACTGATAATAATATTCCAGTAGATGATTCTTTTCCTGATGAATATTTATTTGCAGTTTCTGCTCACTCTCCGTGGTATGCAGATATTGCCAATTATTTGGTTGTAGGAAAATTACCATCACACCTGTCATACAGACAAAGGAGAAGAATTGTTCAACAAAGTGCCGGGTATAGCTGGATAAGTGGGTGTCTTTTCTACACAGGGCTTGATCAGGAAATCCGGAGATGCATTAGGGAAGATGAAGTGTATGACATACTAAAAGCTTGTCATGATGGCCCTTGTGGAGGGCATTTTGCTGATAAAAGAACATCACACAAAATTTTGAGGATGGGTTACTATTGGCCCTCATTATTTAAGGATGCAAAGAAATATGTGAGGGCTTGTGACAGCTGCCATAGAATGGGTCAACCCAATCATAGAGATCAAATGCCATTAAACCCCCAGGTAGTTTCTGAACCATTTGAAAGATGGGCCTTGGATTTCATAGGACCCATTAATCCTCCATCCAATCAAAGAACTTATATATTAGTCTGTACAGACTATATGACTAAATGGGTGGAGGCCAAAGCACTTATTAGAGCCAATGAAGAGGTTGTCCTAGCTTTCTTATTTGAAGAAATATTTACTAGATTTGGAATTCCTAGAGAGCTAGTTACAGATGGAGGACCTCCATTCAATTCTCATGGTTTTAAGTCTACCCTTCAGAAATATCATATTCATCATAGAATGACTACACCATACCACCCCCGGGCCAATGGGCAAGTGGAAAGCACAAATAAAGTATTAGAAGCCATTCTAACTAAAACAGTGAAGGACAACCGGAAGGATTGGTCTCAAAGGCTCCCTGAAGCACTATGGGCTTACATAACTACTTGGAGAAACACTACAGGTTTTTCTCCCTATGAATTGGTTTATGGTAAAAATGTTGTTTTTCCTGTGGAATTTGAAATTAAAACTCTAAGAACTGCTTTAGCTGTTAATCTTGATTTGACTGATGTGCGGACAACTAGGTTGCAGCAGCTTCTTGAATTGGATGAAAAGATATTAGATGCCATTCACAAAACAACCATGATTAAACAACAAAGAATGAAGTGGCATGATAAAATTATCAAACACAAGCAGTTCCAAAAAGGTAATTGGGCCTTATTGTATGACTCTCGGTTTGAAAATTTTCAGGGTAAGCTACGTACACGTTGGCTTGGACCATATGAGGTAGATGCTGTTTTTTCTAATGGAACGGTAAGACTTCTAACAATTGATGATTCTAAAACACCTCTACTAGTCAATGGTCATAGGCTTCGTTTATACCAGCGCCCTGTTTCTAAAGAGGATTTCAAGACTGCTTGCATGACTGATACACATTATCTTTTTCTAGGGGAGTCTTCTGCTCCTCACAGCATTTAATTTTCTGCACTGTATTTTTAGTATTAGATTAGATTTAAAACTAATAATCCCTGTCAAGGGTTGGCATGTTACAATTGAATTTTGCAGATTCTCGAAAAACTCATTAAGGAGGACAGATTCATCACAAGAAGATCTGAAGCTTCAATCACGGAAGCTTGTTCCCTTCATTTCAACCCATTTCCTAGCAATATCCCTTTTTATCCCATTTCTACATTTTCCCTTTTTCCATTTTCCCACTTCTACCATTCCTGAAATATCATCCTTCAGCTAGTATTTCCCGTTCCTTACTGCTGAAATTATCCCTTAGCAAATACTTCCCCCACTTGTCTTAAACCCAAGTCATTATATCCCATTTTCCTGATTTTTCCCTTTGCTGAAACACCAGTTTCAGCAACATGTCATTCATTTTTCCATTGCTGAAACACCAGTTTCAGCAACCTATCATTCATCTTTTCATCATTAAAACATCATTTCTTTCTTCTGCTGTACAAGCTTTTCAGTTCTCCACTTTTATTCTTCAGATCCCTTGGGTGAATATTATTCAGTATTGAGCAGATCCTGATATGCTCCTGTTCTACATTCCAGAGAAATTTAAAGATTCTTCCATTAATATCAAGCCATTATGAAGCACTCTATACTTTGAATTATAAAGACAAAGGTAAAAATATAAGGTATGTGGTTTTTATGTAATGCAGTTAAATAATATTTTAAAGAGAGGATCTTGTTCATAATGATTACAATCTCCGCACACTTAAACATCATTTCACCATACGTAGGGGGGGAATTTCGAAAACTGAATCATCATTTCAAACCATCCAATCCTCTGTCACTCTTCATATCCATTATTTCTGCCGTCATTGAGACTCCATATCCTCTGTTGCAACAATTAGCTTGACCAAAGCCTGTGTTTCTGTTCTCTGCGCCTCTGCATGTGACTCAAGCTAGTAGCTATGGGAGGTTCGGCTATCAGACATGAGCCTGGTTCGATAACTCTTCTTCAATTGTTCCCGGAGGCCTACCAAATTTTTCAGAAGGCAGGATGGACAACATACTTCGAAAGGTTAGGATAATTTGATACTCAGCAAGTTTTAGAGTTTGCGTAGAATCTTCAGGAAGAATACTCAGTGGTTCAAGGGGTCCGAATTTCGGTCACAGAGGAAGATATAGCACAAGTTTCAGGGTTGCCGGTTACAGGTGCTCGCTGGTTCAGCAGGAAACAAGTCATTTTAAATGCGCAGCAAGACTTTCTTCTTCCAGAGGAATGGATTGAACATAAAGGCCGCGGTATAAGTCTGCATTCATTACCTCGCCCATGGCCAACAGTAGCTGAATTCATCAAGCACTATTTGACATGCGAGGGGCGTTACCAGGTAGTCTATCAACACGACTTCGTTTTAATGAATCATTTGCGGCATGGTCGATTAGTTAATATTCCCTATTATCTGCTTGGTTGTATCAAAAACATGTCATATTACTGTAGATGGGTAAAATTCCCATTATTATCCCTTACCCATCATTGCTTATGTAAATTATTAATTCAGAGGGGTTTTGCTCAGCAAAATCCCCCTCTGAATAATCCACTCCTCATTCCCCAGCAAGTCGAAATTCCCCAGCAAGCCGAAATTCCCCAACAAGCTGGAAGTTCCCAAGAAACTCCTAAGAGTTCTTATGAAAGGCAACTGGACGATATCCCTGACCCCCCAGTGATTCCATCCTCAGAACCAGTTGACCTACCCCCAAGTTCATCCCACTTAGTAGAGTCACCCCTTCCCACTGTTCATATCTCTAGTGATGACTCTCAAACACCCCCATCTCCCCCTACTCATAAAAGGAAGAGACGAACCCCAAAAGTCTCTGTCTCAAAATGACAAACAAGGGCCACATCCCAAGCTGTCACCTCTTCCGAAAGCCCTTCCCCTAGAAAAGAATATTCTCCTACAAAGAAAAGCAAAGTCACTGACTTCTCTGCTTTCCTACCTAGGAGGAAAATGAAAATGACTGTTGAAACTGAAGTCACTCCCATTTCCCCTAACCCTGCGACTATCCTGTTAAAACTTCAATCCTCATCACCATTCCAAATTCCTCAACCATTACCCATCTCGTCCTGTGGCACTATTCCACAAGAACCAGTTGCCCGGGGTAACATGACATCGTTTATTGCTCAAACAGTGACTGCCACACAAGAACCAGTTACTTACCCAGAAGCTGAAACACAAGAACCAGCTACTGTGGTACAAAAATCATACACCAAGCATGATAATACAAGGAAACCAGCTGTAGCTACAACACAAGAACCAGCTACAGCTGTGGATCAGCAGACAACTCCAGCAGAATCAACCAGCACACAGGGTTCACACACTATGGCATCTTTATTGGAGGAAAATGAGTTTTTGAAGTCAGAACTAGAGGCCTATAAGAAATAATTGATCATGGCATGAGAAGCCTTTGATAGAGAATTGAATCTCTACATGCTGGCACACACAGCATCAGCACAAAAGAAGGATCCATGCAGAGAATACATGTGCCATGAGTGTGGTAACATTTACCAACAGGAAGGATACAAAATAGTCAAAATTCAGGTACCTGAGGCATCTACTTCAGCTGCAATTAAAGAAGAACGCCCTACTGTCACACAAGAACTAGTAGGGCCCTCAAAAATTCTGGAAAAAGAAACTAAACCACAGATATCCCGCCCTGTGTTAGTCAGCTCAGCCACTCAGACAATGCCCCAACCCAGTACTTATAATGCCGGGACACAGACCCTGCCATGGAAACAATTAGAAATAATGAATAACTGGAAGAAACAGTATGCTGTGGATCAAGATAAAATATTGCAGCAGCATAAGTTGGCCTGGCAGAATCACATGTATGCCAACTGGGATATTTGGGAACAGACATTGCAACAGCTCAAGGATTCTAAGAAAGAAGTCAAGGAATTAAAGGAAAAGTTGGTTTTGATGTTTTCATTAGTGCAAAAATTGTTGGCTACCCGTAAACCTTCCTTGAATTATTCTCTCTTCCTCTCTGAACGTCTTGTTTATTTTCAATTGAAGGCAATTAAGGATGGAAGACCTCATGAATTTCTCACAGCGGAACAATTTGTTAAAACTTTTGCTGAGGCCCCTAAAAGTGACCAACATTTGTTATGTGAAATTTATCTCCATAATGAGGCCATGCCTGAGAATAGAAAGGTCAATCTCACTCCAATTGTAGGTGATGTACAAATTAGGGCATTTGTTTCATTTCTTGCCAATCAGATCACATGGAAAATTGCTTTTATTGCAAGTAGGCATAATGAGGAGAATTGTCTCCTTTGGATTAGACTGGAACCTTCAAATCCGGGCATGTTTGTAGCAGAATATCACTGATTCTTGCAGAAGCCAGGAATGCACTGCTACATACAACAACTGCAAGCCTCAACACTTCTAAAGTGTCTACAGCTAATCAGAGTGAAGGAAACTGCTGCATTGAAGGCCAACACTATGTTCTGGCAACAGTCATGTAAGGAAAGACAAGAGTATCACCCTTTTAGCCCTGATAATCTTCAAGCTGCACTATCCAGGGTACCAAATTACATCAGATGCATTCGGCATTGTGGAGAAAACTGGATTGGTTATCATTTTCATTTTCCAATCCTATGGATGCCGACAGAAAAATACCAGTGTCACTACCAATTGGCTAATAGGGACGAGGTTGTACCATGGCAGCAATTGCAGAACAATCGAGGATTCCGAGCTTCGACAGAAGCCACCTTCTCTAGTTACTGCTTGAGCAACTTGCATGCACATAGTCAGTACTCAAACTCTGACTCAGACTAGGAGTTGCCTGAGGACATGCAACCCTTTCAGCTGGGGGGGATGTTAGGACCTCACAATGTACCATTTTTACCATACATTTTGACACCACCTTACCCTTTATAACTATATTTAAAAAGGGTTCCATCATCATTTTCATTCAATTTATCCAAAGGTATATGAAATCCTCCTCTTTACTATATATTTAATCTGTTTACATATAATTCCATATTACTCTTATATTTCATCATTAATCAAAGGTAGATTGTTGCTAACATAAGTCTAAAAGATCGCAGATAATTTATGTGTTGTGCTGAAACAATCGGCCGTTGCTGAAACAGTCGACTCCGTTGCTGAAACAGTCAGCGGGCACGCAAATTCCGTCACTACTCGTAATTTGCGATTCTGGAAGAGTATTTTTGGGACAATGGCAACAAGATGAAGATGAACAAGGAAGTGGTTACATGGATTATCCTGAAGACAGTACTTTTTCTGCATCTGTTGTAACAATATCTTTCTATGGAAGAATAGAATAGCCCTGTTTTAAGAAAGAAGAACAGATTTGGATAAAGATAGATTTTCTTTGATGTAACTGTAATAGATGTCTCCTCTTTAAAAAGAGGATACATCATCATTAGAGGAGAGTTAGAAACTACAGGAGAACATTGTTTTTGAGCGGAAAGGAGCTAGACTCCATTGTAATGTATCATTCCTTTTTGACAGATGAATAAAGGTTCCTTTTGAGCGCTTCAATTTAATTCTTTCCCTGGGGAATCTTGTGAGAAGGAAAGGGCCCGCCTTCCTCACAAGATTCACCCGACTGTTCCTGTAGTTTGTTAAGTTTCTCTATGATATTTGCACCATTAATTTAATTCTGTTGCTGAAACATCAGTTGCATAGTTCTGTGATTCATTAAGCATTTTGTTTCCTTTAACGTTGCATGAGTTTGGTACATTCATTCTTAAAGAAGTTAAGAGATCTATTCCTGTTATCTGTTTGAATGTATGATTGATGCTGGGAAGCAGGTGCTGAAGATTCTTGTACAAAGGAATAGGGTCCCGTTCCCATTAATTGACTTTCTTTTCCCTGCAGTGTGATTAGAAACAGGAGACAGGTGCTGAAGGTTCCTGTTCATGGGAATAGGGTCTTGTTCTCTTGAGTTTATCTTTTCTACAGTGTGATTGGTAATGGAAGTAGGTGTTGAGTTTGAGTGATGGAGTTATATTCCTGTTACTTGTTGTCAGTTTCCTTTCCTGCAGAGTAATTTCCTTTCATTAGGATTCTTAAAAGAATGCAATAGAGGAATTGCTTCTACTATAACATAAATAGACTTTAGCTTTGTTAAAACAGGGTGTGAATAATTAGACTTGTATGATTAATAATTGTGTGACTTTTACTACAACATTATTTTTGCTTTTGGAATTGAGCATATCCAGTGCGTGGTTGTCTTTGGAATAAACAGACCTTCTCGGGTTGACAATTTATGTGGAGCTTGAATTGTTAAAACAATTGCGACCAACGAGGTACGTGAAGGTACCTTGCTCGCTCTTTAATCACATGTTTAATGGTGGAAGATCCTTCTTGGAGTGCCATTTATGCCTTTATAATAATCTCACAAGTTTTCTTGGTCTCCATGATTGATCAAAACCATCTTCAGAGATTCTCTAGCTCTTACATATGGATTTCTATAGGAAGTTACTTCTTTCTGTTGCAGCCTATTTCTATGTCTGTTTTAGACTTCTAGCTCTGCATGAGTGATTAGGGAGAGTGTGAGGTGGTGCTAGGGTGATTTTAGGATGATTATAGGATGATGAGGAAGTGATGGGGCCTTGGAAAATGGAGTGAAGGAACTCTGTTTTTTCATAAACAAATTTTTTTAGAAGGGTGACAAAATGTAGGGTTTGAGTGAAAAAACTTTGTGTTTGAGATGGAGGAGTGATGAGAGGGTGGTAACGAAATGATGGCAAGACCCTCCTTAATGAATTTTTGACACCATAGGATTTTAGGAATTTGGCTTCTGTGATCCATAAAATGTGTATAAGAAATTTTCGGTGAAATTCACATGTACGAAATTTTTCTCGATGCGTTTCTAAACAGCTAGTGTGGCTCATCATCAGGACAAGATGAGATATCTGATTAAGAAACCTATTTAAATAGATAAGGAAAGCTCCAACTAGCCGTTGAAAAAATGGCTAGTTTGACTAGAATAAGAAATTGAATAAAATTTTTGTCATATTTTATTAATTTTTAATTTTAATTCTAAAATATTCTAATTTAATTATATTTGAATAATAGGATTTGTTTTTCCTATTTTTTTTCCTCAATATACCTTCATGTATCTCATTGTAACTTCCTATAGAAATTACATGACTTCCTATAGTAGCACAAAAACTTCATGTAGCACGAGAAAGAGGGTGAATTTTTTTATTTCTTTTTTGAGCTCAAGGATGGTGTGGAGGGATGACGAGGTGAGTTGTGGCATTGAAGAGAGATTGGATGGATGGAGGTGTGAAGAGGAATGGGAGAATCCCCTTGCTTTATTACCATGACATGCCACTGTTGATCACCATGCAAGACAGAGAAAAGAAATTTCAACATTCATGGTGTCATATCACCTTCCTGGCTTCGTTATCTTTTTTATTCAAGACCAATAGGCTTCATTGGGAGAGTTTTTCAACCCATCAACCTATCCTGGGCTCCTCGAAGAGGTTTTCAGTCAGGGATATTTTTATTTTTCTTATTTTTCTTAGGGAATACCTCTGATAGGTTTTCAATCCTGAAGTTGGCCTTGGATGCCTCATGGAGGTTTTCACCTAGGCCTCTTTATTATTATTTTTCCTTTTTCCTTTTCTCTAGGAGGATTTTTGACTCAAAGCTATGAGGCTCCCAATAAAATTTACTTCCCTACAGATTTTATTGATGAACCCTTCCTTAGACATGGGCTTCTTGTATACGTTTAGCTTATAACCATTGATAAGCAGAGGGATCCCATCCTCATCAATGGTTTTGATCTGAACAACCCCATTTTCATGGAATTTATTTATCATATATGGGCCTGACCATCTTGCCATCATTTTCCCTTTGAATTCGTTGAGCCTAGAGTCATATATCAAAGCCCAATATCCTTTCTAGAATACATTCTCCTTGATGTTCCTATCATGCCAAAAATTCCCCTACAATTGGATTACTTCAGAGTGGAGGAAGGCATACATTCTGAATTCATCTAAGCTATTGAGTTGAAGAAATATTTATTTATTTTCCCTTCTCATATCGGAATCTAATGGAGCTACCATTCTGAGACTATTATATTCAAATTCAATAGAAAGAAAATATTTCTTCCCATAAACCAGGTTATATAGACTGAACCTAGTAGTTGTCTTCTAGGTGGTATTATGGGACCAAGAATCCTCCACTAATATGTCTACCAAATCTTTCCTGCTACTACTTACTAGCTTGATGATGATACTTTCCAGTGCTTTATTGTTAACCTCTTCTTTCCAATTTTCTTGAGATTGGTAGTAATTAAATGCTATGTTCACGATGTTATGCTACCTTAGCAGGTTTTAAATTAAGTTTGATGTGAACTAAGCTCCTTGATCAATGATTATCTACCTTGGATACCCAAATTTTTAGAAAAAATTTTCTCTTAATAATTTAGCCACCTTCTCTCCTTTTTATTCCTTGACAGCCTTTCTTTCAACCAAATTTGTAAAATAATCAATGCATACTATGATATATTTCTTTTGATCAGATGGTAGATCAATTTTCCCAGTCAAATCCATGCCTCACTTGTCAAATGGCTCTAAGGCCACTTGAGGTTGTAGAGGCATTTCATCCCTGGGTGTAGGTTTTCCCATCGTCTGACACTTGTCACAATTGCTAGTGTACCTTATAGAATCTTGATGGTGAATAGGGAAATAGTACCATGTCTGCAAACCCTTGAAAGCTTCCCTCTGAGATATAAAATGACCCTCAAAGGGCCCATAATGACGTGATGATAGGATTTGAAAGGATTTTTCTTCCTTAACACATCTCCTTAGAATATGATATGGTCTTAGGCTGAAAATATTTCCACCAATCTAGGTGAAGCGGGTGCTCTTTCTTACAATTTTTCTCTTTTCCCTGGATGACATATTTGGAGGGAATATCCCAGCAACCAGGTAGCTGGCTATGTTAGCAAACCAGGGAGAGAGTATTGAGATAGCAAATAAGTACTCATATGGAAGTTGATCATCAATCATCTCTTCATTATCTGCAGGCAAAGTGAGTCTAGACAAAAAATCTCAAAACTACATTTTATTTCCCACGCCTACCAATGATATTTAGATCAAACTATTACAACATTAATAACCACCTAATAATTGTAGCATCCACATAAGGTTTGTTCGTAAATTATTTAATTGTTTCATGGTTAGTATGCATAAGATTTTGGTACCCAGTAATATAATATCTGAAATTATTCAAGGAATGGAAAATAAATAAAACTTCTTTCTCAATGATAATTTAGTTCAATTCATCCTTAGAAATATTTTCACTAATAAAATAAATGGCATAGGGAAACTTATCGTCCATTTTTTCGGTCCATATATTACTAGTGTAGTCCCTTATTGTTGTTAGTGTAGCCCCCTTATTGTTATTTTTGTACCCCTATAGTACCCATATTGCTATTATTTTGCCCCATAAAATCCCACTATTTTTATTATTGTGCCCTTACATTATTATTGTTAGGTGGGCTAGGATTATATTCTGATCCCATGGACTCCTATATACAGAAAAGGAGGTTTTTTCACTTGTATCATCCAAGAAATTTTTTTTTTTTTTTTTTTATGTAATGTAAAGGAGGTTTCCCCCTCGAAGCAGCTAATTTCTAAGGTGTTTATCTCTCTTTTCTTTTATTTTTGGAGTTGGTTTCATAACATTTGGTACTAGAGCTTTGAATTCTATGGTTTTGCTGCTTGAAATGGGTCATCGTGGCATTTTCGCTAGAATTTATTTTATACAAAGGTTCAAAAGCTAAAAATAAATGTGTTTGTGAAGAATTCCTCAAGAATTTCATGTAAAACTTCCAGATCTTAGTGCGTAATATTTTTAGAGATATGATCTTTGGAAGTTATGGTTTTTTGCAAGCTCCTGAAATTTCATCTAAAATAGGTCACCTTGGGAAAATCATCATAACTCTCTCCATGAGCATCGGATTGAAATTCTGTAAATAATGGCTGAATGTCCATAGAATTTAGTCTCTTGTGTATTGATTTTAGAGACAAAGGAGGAAACAATGACATGTGGCATGCCATACAATTTCACTCTATAGAACTAGTCCATAATTTGGTCATTGCGAGATATTGGGCATAAATATGTGTTGGAGAACCCAAATCAAGTCAGACCTATGGCATTGGAAAGAATATTCAGAGAGATACAAAAGGACCTTAGATAAAATTTTGGGGATCCAAAATTACAGAGATACATCAGTTTCAATATCGAGCTCCTGAAAAGAAAGAAAAAGGTGTGTATTTTGTTTTTCAAATTGCATAAGTATTTTTTGAAAAATAAGTTTGAAGTGATTCCAAGGGAATATTGAAGCATAGATATTAGTATTGGGTTGTAAATTCGCCCTAAAAATAATTCAACGCCCATTAATCCCTCATAAGGCTCTACTACGACTCATGACGATATATCAAAATTATAAGATCAAGTGCAACAAATTTTGTTCTCACAAAGAGTAACAAAAAATGAAATGGAAGTTTTTAAGAAAGGTGTGAAAGCCAAGATGGGTGGTTTGAAGAAAGGCGTGGAATATAATATGGATGATTTTAATAATGGCATAGATGCTAATATGGATGACATGGAAGCTAATATCGGTGAAAAAATGAAAGACAACATGGAAGACATGCAGAATGATCTAAAAGAAGACATGGAAGGTGTAAAGGTCTCAATGATGGATCACATTGAGGACTTTAAAAAGTTGAATATAAAGGTAACTAATACCCCAGAGGAACATAGATTTATGTATTCATAGGGAATTTAACAGATAAAATCTAACCTGAGGTTCTCCTTTGGGAATCCTATTCATTGGAGAAGGAACTCAACTTGGAAATAAAAATTAAAAGTAACATTATGGCGACAACGAATCCTACCACTCATATCTATAAATATGGAAGTGTTGCTACTCCTAGACTTCCAAAACCTACAAGGTTGACACCACAATAATTGGCAGAAAAATAAAAAAAAAGAGATTTTCTACAGTTGTGATAGAAAATACGTTAAAGGTAATAAGTGTGCTGAGAAGAAATAATTTTACATATATTGTGAAGAGGAGGGAGAAAATTAACAAGAAGCTTTAGAAGAAGAGGATATACACCAGGAACCAACACTAGAGAAAGGAGGAAGGATTCTAGCCATATCTTGTAATGCATTGGTGGGAATTACCACTCCTCAAACTCTCAAGATAGAAGGACATATCAAGAACAATAATGTAAGGTTGTTGATTGATTCTGGTAGTACCCATAATTTTATTCATTGTAAGGTAGCCAAGGATTTCAATTTTTTCCTATACCCAGCACCAGAGTGCCAAGTGAGGGTTTCAAATGGAGGAACTATAAAATACTCTAGAAAATTCCATAATATCAAGCTTCCCATGGCGGAATATGTATTTAATAGTCCAATTCTTTCAATTCCAATGGGAGGTATGGATGTTGTACTAAGAGTACAATGGTTATAATCTTTGGGGATGGTAGCTTTTAATTATCAAGAATTTTTCTTGAAATTTTTTACGAAGGAAAGGAAGTTGAATTACAGAGTATCACATGGAAGCATGGAAATATAATAAGCTCTAATTTCATTACAAATCTTATGAATAAATAACAAACATGCGTAATTGCATAATTATGCTTACTAGAAGTTACAACTTCAAAATCATCTATTTCTCCAGATCTATAAAAATTCTTGGACAATCTTTTCCAAGTGTTTGAAACTCCCAAAGGACTCCCACCTATTCCTAATAATGATCATGCTATTCATTTTATTCAATGAGGCGTTCCTCCAAACATCAAGCCTTACAGATATCCTTATTTCCAAAAGAGCGAAATTAAACGTATGATTGCAAAAATTTTAGAGGCTCGTATAATTCAACCTACTGAAAGTTATTTCTCCGCTCCATTAGTATTGGTGTAGAAGAAGGATGGATCATGGAGCATGTGTCTAGATTATAGGGAGCTAAATAAGCTCACTATTAAAGATAAATTTACCTTTCCTATGATTGATGAACTATTGGATCTCCGTTCAGGACATCATTAGATTAGAGTGAAGACTCAAGATATTATAAAAATAGCATTTTGAAATCATGAGGGTCATTACAAATTTTTGGTCGTGCCTTTTTGGCATACCAATGAACCTTCTATATTTCAAGGCTTGATGAATTCCATTTTCAACCCCTTCCTTAGAAATTATGTGTTAGTATTTTTTGATAATATACTAATCTACAACAGGTCTTGGAAGGATCATGTTGAACATGTTGAGAGGTTGCTCAAACTATTGGAGGAGAAACAATTATATGAAAAAACCTCCAAATGTTTCTTTGGAGTGCAAGAGGTGGAACATCTGGGTCATATTGTATCTCAGGAGGGTGTTAAGGTAGAGCCTAACAAAATTAATGCCATTAAGGAATCAAAAGTCCCCACAATCATAAATATGTTGCGAGGATTTCTCGGGTTAACAGGGTATTATCGCAATTTTTTTAATAATTATGGGAGAATAGAAAAACCCCTAAAAACATTATTTTAATAAATATCCATTTCAATGACTCCTAAAGCAACTAAGGCCTTTGAACATATTAAAGATTCAAGGTTCCTAGCATTAGTATTAACTATGCCAGACTTCACAAAAAACTTTATTCTGGAATGTGATGCCTCAAGAAATGTAATTGGTGACTTTTTAATGTAAGAAGGAAGACCCATTACGTTTGAAAGCCATCCAATCAAAGGAAAGTGTTTACAAAAATCTGTTTATCACAAGGAAATGTTTTCAATGCTACATGCACTAAAGAAATGTTGACCTTGCTAATGTGAAGACACTTCAAGGTAAAAAATCATCATGATACTCTTAAATAATTTTTGGAAAAAAGACTATCATCAGAAGAGCAACAAAAATGGGTCACAAATATGTTGGATTATGAATTTGAATTAATATACAAAAAATGGAAGATAAATGTTGTTGCAGATGCACTCTCAAGAGATGATGAGGAGGTGGAAGAATTTCTTTGTGCTATTTCTATTATCCAACCAGTTTGGATAACTGAATCAAGGGAGAAATGGAAGAATGATGAAGAAGTGTGGACACTCATTCAAAATTTGCTGAAATATCCTAGTACATTTGATACATTTAGTTGGAAAAATGATTCCTTATGGTACAAAGATCACTTATATCTTTGTAGGAATTCCTAACTAAAACAAAAGACTCTTTTGGAATTGCACACCTCTACTTTAGGAGGATACTCAAGAATTTTAAAAATTACCACAAGGTGAAGAGATAATTGTTTTGGGATGGCCTTAAATATGATATTCAAAAGCTTGTGGCAGGATGTTTGGTTTTCCAGCAAAATAAAGTTCAGACAATTAAGGCCCTGCTACAACCTTTATCCATTCCAAGTTAACGTTGGGAGGATGTTTCAATGGATTTTATCACAAGTTTACCTAAGTTCAAAGTAATGAGTGTCATCATGGTGGTAGTTGATAGAATTACCAAGTATCCACATTTTTTTGCATTATCTCATCCATTTAAATAAAGTACAACTGCTACTGTATTTATGGAAACTATTCAAAAGCTATATGGAAGCCCAAATATTATTGCAACCGACAGAGATCCCATTTTCACCAGAAATTTTTGGACAAAATTATTTTCTTTTTTGGATACTCAACTCGCTCATAGCTCATATTATCATCCTAAATCTAATGGGAAAATTGAGATAGTGAACAAATGTTTGGAAGGACATCTCTGTTTTTTTGTATCTGATAAACAAACTCAATGGATCAAGTAGTTATGATCCAGGTGGATATTGGTGGCCACCCACCTATTTCACTTGGGCCCCCACCTTTGTCTCTTTCAGTTTTTTAGTTTTGGCATAATTTACTATTTTTAGCAGTTTTTCGGGTCCTGAACTTCCAGAGCCGTTTTGAGGCCCTAAACGACGTTTTTTGGGCATCACACCTCCAGCAAATATCATTTTGTTTCGGAATTATATTCATGGCCAAAGTTGTAGTCCTCGGATAGAGCTTTCTAATGATGTATCATGCGCGTCAAACAGAGATAGTATGCCAAAGTTACGTCCCTGGGAAGTTGAAACACCAATTTACCCAAACTGGGCCCATAGTTTTGGTGCTTCATCTCCTAGGGTTAGGTTTTTGGATGTTTAGTATTCTCCATCGTTTTTCAATAATAAATAGGCCCTCAAGCCTCATTGTAACTCAGTTCAGAGGCCTGTAGCCGCCACATCTCTTCTCATAGATAGCTACCAGCGCCCTAGCTAGTTTTATTTCCATTATGTCTATAAGAAAATTTCTTTTCTTGATATTAATGAAATGAAGTGTTATTTCCACTGCATCTCTGTATTTATGGTTATATGTTTATTCTGTTGCGTTCCTGCATAAATCCGGATCAAGTTACCTCTAGCTAAAATGTGGTATAACACTTCCTTCCATACTGCAGCAAAAATGACCCCATTTATAGCACTTTATGGATATCATCCACTGCCCATCAAATCATCTTGAAGAGAAAATTGTAAGGTTAAATAAATGGAAGATCACATCAATCATCAACAACAAGTTCTCCATCTCCTAAAGGATAGCCTAAATTTGGCACAAAATCGAATGAAACAATAGTTGAATCAACATCATAGCAAGAGAAGTTTTGATATAGGAGACTAGGTATTTTTACAGCTACAACCATACAAACAAATGTCCCTTAAGAAAGATAGGAAGGATAATAAATCATCACCAAAATACTATGGTCCTTACAAGGTGTTGCAAAAGATTGCTACTATGACATAAAAATTCGAGCTTCCTTCTTCTTCTCGAGTGCACACTATTTTCCATGTTTCATGCCTAAATAATGTTATAGGTGAGAAACTTCCAGTTCAAACAATATTTCCAGAACTTAATGAGGAAGGAAAAGTCATATTGGAACCCGAAGAGTCACGAAAGAAAGAATTCGACAACTACGAAATCAATAAATTTCAGAGTATCTCATCAAGTGGAAGAACCTACCCACTGAATATTCCACATGGTGGGATGAGAATATTATAGAGAAGCCTCCATAGCTAATAAAGGGTTGAGGACAACACTTTTTTGAAGGAAAGGGGCATTCTAGGACCCTATATTACTAGTGTAGTCACTTATTGTTTTTAGTGTAGCCCCTTATTGTTATTATTGTACCCCTATAGTCCCCATATTGTTATTATTGCGACCCATAAAATCCCACTATTGTTATTGTTGTGCCCTTAAATTATATTGTTAGGTTGGCTAGGATTATATTCTCCATGGCTCCTATATATAGAAATGAATTTTTTTTATTTGTATCATGCAAGAATTATTCATTTGTGTAATGTAAATAAGATTTCCCCGTCCAAGTGGCTGATTTATAAGATGTTGATCTCTATTTTCTTCTATTTTAGGAGTTGGTTTCATAACACCATTTGTACCAAAGCTTGCCCCACAACTTTATCTGATGCATCGATATAGATATGGAAAAGCAGAGCCCAGTTAGGACCTCAAAGTATCGAAGAAGTAGTCAAATTTTCCTTTATGATTTCAAAAGGTTATTTACAAAGACTTTAACAATCGAATTCTGAGTCCTTGGCCAATGATATAAACAATGGTGATGAAACCTTGCTAAAATCCTTCATGAATCTCCTATAGTAACCACCCAAGCCCAAGAAACTCTTAACAACTTTTTGTTTTTGAGGAGCATACACCCTTTTTATGATAGAAATCGTGTTTTAGTCTACTTATATCCCTACCTAAGATATGAAGTGGCCAAGGAAAATCCCTTCCTTCCTCAAGATTTAACACTTTTGAGGACTCAAAGAAAAATGAATTTTGATGTATCTCATGACAATATTACCCAAATTAGAGAGGGCCTCCTGGAAATCATACCCATAGGGATTAAAATCATCCATTTAGATTTCCACAGATTCATGGAAAAGCTTAGCAAAGATGCTCAGGATTTCTCTCTGAAAAGTGGCAAGGGAATTGCATAGGCCGAATGGAAGAACTATATAAGAAAAGGTGCCCCAGGGATAGGTAAATGTAATATTGTCTTAGTCTTCAGGGCTGATCTGGATCTGATTGTAACCACTGAATCCATCCAGGAAAGAGAAGAACTTCTTCCCCGCAATACGATCCAACACTTGGTCAACAAAAGGAAAAGGGAAATGATATTTCTCTGTGGATTATTCAACTCTGTGTAATCAACATAGATCCTCCACTTTCCATTCTTCTTTCGGAGTAATATTAGTGGAGACACCCATTCACTATTCGATATGGGGTATCTGAACCTTTCATCCAACAACTTTCTAACTCATCCTTGACTATGTACTTCAACATTGGGTTCATTATCCTCTGGGGATGTCACACATGATTGAATCCATATTTGATGTAAATATGGTGTGTGAATACTGAGGTGTGCATCCATTTAATTTCTTTGTAATCCCAAAAAAAAAAAATCTAAGTTCTCTCTCAGTAACTTGCATAATTGTTCTGCCTCTTTGACTAAGAGAGAGGGATTGATATTTAAGGTTCTATATGGGAAAAATTCTATAATATTGGTAGGTTTAGGGACTAAGTTAATTAAGCATAGCTCAGTCCAAGGATTTATTTTACATAATCTCACAATTTCATCAAGTGGAATGGTAGTGGGGATCTGGTTCTAAAGGATATGGTCAATGACGTCATATTCAACAGGTTTCTCCCCTTTGATAATGATATCTAAGGTACAAATAGGGTATGGTGTTGCATGGTACAATTCATCTTCTTCCTCATCCTCCAACAACTAAGGTAGATCATGTTCAATAGAAGGATGGGAATGAGGATATAATACCGGTTGTTTTTGACAAGGGCCCATTCTTGATGGTCCTATTTCCAACCCTACAAATGATATAAGAACCAACAATGGCCAACGAAGGCCTTCCTAGGATAAGAGGATAACCATTAAACTTGGTTTTGGGTCAAAGTACCAAAAATTCAGTGGCATAATCCTAGGAGTCAATGAAGACCATAAGATGCTAAAAAAATCCCTTATGAGCTACTGTAGATTTATTTGCTAGCTTTAGAACTATAGTGGTCTTTCTCAAAGATCCTTGGAGGTTCATCTTAAACATCATTTATTTAGTAATCACATTGATGGAAACCCCAAAATCGATCAATTTATGAGTGAAAATCATACCATTAATGTGGACATCTAGTACTAGACTCCAGAGGTCGAGGTACTTTGGGAAAATCACTCTTCCCAATATCAAATTAGGTAATTGGCCTACACCATTGATGGTGGGGGTGTATCTCTTCTTTCTTCTATGATTTTTAAATATTTTAACTTTGAAAATCTTGTGATATATGGGAACATTCTTAATATCCTAGGGAAGGGGTATGTTGACACAAAAAAATTTCAATTCTCCAAGGAGTTCAGTCTCTTCCTGGGTGTGCTGGAGAGGATGGATCAATATCTAATGAAAATGAGCTAGATTTAGTTAAGGGTTACTCCCTTCCTTATTCTATCCAATCTCTTCAGTTGGAAATAGTTGATGGTTATCTTGGAGCACGCTTCCAGACCTAACGTTAATCTCATGGGTCTCCACAACAAAGGCAGTGTAAGATCTCTCTCCACTTAAGATCTATTATACCTATTTTTTATTCGGGTACAGATTAGGCTGAGCAGACATTTGAGGTTTCTTAGGTGGAGAAGGATGAGTGAGTTTCGGTTGAGGTTGCAGTGGAGGCAGTAAAGTAGGAGGTTGGTTGAGTTGAGGACTCTACCCTTGTGATGGTTTGCTCGACTGAGGAGGTTGGGGAGCATATAGTTGAAATGGTTGATTGATAGGTTGAGGATGATATGGAGGAGCATAAGGCAAAGAAGGAGGTGTGGGCCATGATGGTTGAGTAGAATAATACTAAGGTTACAAGGGTGAATTTTGGTTTGAATTGTAGTAATAATAATTCACACCTTACATGCCCTATTACTATGGCCAAGGTCCTTGAGGCCTCCTTTGATTTATAAAGCATAGCTTCTCTGGTCGACCTTCCACCCTTTGGTATACATATTTAAGGCCAGGTGAGGAAGGGAACTTTTCTTTTGCATGGTTTTCTTCATATAATAAGAAAACGTCTATGAAATTCACTGGTCATTCATTCCTATGGTGTCTTCTAGTGCATCTAGAAAAAAATATGGCCAACACTCTCTGTTCCTCCTATTGTTTCATTTTTATCTGCAATCTATCCATTTTCAAGGAAACGGTATGCAACATTTCACTCTTGAAATCTTCTAACACGTTACATATCTCACTTTTAATGGATGAGGTAGAGGAATAGGTACTAGCCAAGCCTTGATTAGTTCTACCCTTTTTTCTAGTTTCCCTAGAATGGTTTCTAAACACAATCTTGATGTCATCATAGGCAAACTAATAGATATCTCCTTCAGATAGATTGTTGAGGGTTTCCAACACTTCTTCCCTCATCCCTCAGAGAAAAACTCATTTGAGTGATCTAGGATCAAGGTTGGAATTGGCCCTCTTCTAGTTCAGTTGAAATATTTCTGCATAGTATTCTAAAGATCCATCAAGTTCTGGGCTCATATTAAAGATTTATTCCTTGGTTTCTTTGGACATATAATAGTATTTGTACCATTTGTTTAAGGACTCTTGCATTTGGGCCGAGGTAGTTATGTTGTCCTCAGGTAGACGCATGAACCAACGCAAGGCCGTATCCTTGAGGGTAGAGGGGAACACTTTCATATTTTTTTCATCTCAGGCATAGTCATAAGTCCTACATACAAGAACAAACCAAAACATGCAACTGTCAACGTGCTCAGAAGTTAATCCATGGAAGTGTGGAAGGGCTCATTTTTATCATCCTAGTATCTCCATTGGTTTCTTTGATGGGAAATAATTCTTGGTTTTTGCTCCCAGCCATATCTTTAATAGGTGAAGTAGGTTCCTCTTCTTCCCCAATAGGTCCTTATAGGTTTTTAGGGTGCTCACCTAGAGGGTATTCTAACTCATAGTCACTTAATAAGTGTGAAGTTTGGCTGTGTGGGGATGTGGGGGTTTTTGGTAAAAAAATTCCTTGGTTATCCCTAGTCCTAGAAGGCATGAAAGATGATATATTTTTTGTTTATTTTCACATTTCAAAACTATATTTTCATAAAAATAGAAAAAAATTCTTAAGTAGAAAACAGGCATATACTTAGACATATCCCCAGAAATGATGCCAGAAAGTGGTGAGCCCTGGTATTGCACCAAGAGTGCTGCAACTATCAAGGGATACTCAAATTTACTTATCAACCTAGGTTTCACACGAAAATAGAGGTGACAGTTATATATTCACAAAAAATGGATTATACTCTTGCTACCCTGAACTAGGCCATCCGGGTAGTAGTACTTCTAGGCCATTCCTTCTAATTGATTAAAGTGTAGATAACTAATGCAATGCAAGGAATTGAATGTAATATAATACAAAGAGAATATCTATCAGACTTCTACTTGTAATTGAAATTGAAATAAAAGCATAAACAATTAACCTAGTTGCAGAAAAAGGAAACTATGCTACGGGGAATCATTCATTTAGCTATCTATTCATTTGCAGTAAAGAAACTATTATTTCATAACACACATCATGAAAGCATAAATCAAATTCTATATATTGTTTCATTCAACTTGTATTTTATTTTAAAATCCAATATAATTTTGAAATAAAATAAAACCCTAATGCCTACTTTGTTTTCGCAACAAGGAAGGAAGGAACTTTGGTGTGCCCTAAGAGTCTCGTATAACCATGAATTCAGATTTTCGGGTCAAGTGCCTCCTATTCTAGCCTAAAAAGGAAAAAATTATCTAAACTGGGGTGTAGAGGTGAGTTAGAAAATTTCTATAGGATGTTGCTAAAATATGTCTGATAATTGCTACACGATGTCTCGAAGTGCTACAGGAAGGTGTGGAAAGGTGAGAGATGGTTGGATGAGGTGAGGGATAGGTGGAAAAAACCTCCATCCAAACACAAAACCCTTGGGAGGCTAGTTTTTTCGCTAGAAGGCTACCCAGAGTGGTGGTGAAGGTGGTTTCACAAAAAAGATCTTTGGTGGAATATTTGGAGGTTAAAGAGAAGAAGGATGAATGAGATGAAAAGGATCCTTTCCTTGCAGTTGTAAGCAACCCTGCAATAACTATACACATTCATACATTTATTATTGACAAATTAACATGTTAACAAGTGGAAAGTATGATACTTACCCTATTCTTAAATATGATATAAACAAAAATTTAACTCCTAAATTATAGTAAAATTATTATAAACATGATAATCAAACTATTTAACTTTCCAAGAAATCATAAACAAACTACTTTTGATCTATGGTTGGATATCATTCTCCTCAAGCTCCCATGAGAGAGGTGAGGAAGAGAGACTACAAGCACAATTTCAATGGATTTTTTATGTTGCTAGAATGTAAAGATACTAAAAAATATATTGAAACATTAAGAAATAATATAAATGAACAAGAGGGACTTAGCCAATGGATTGGACCCTAATACAAAATCATTAGCCCTATGTGACTAAATCAGTGATGGAATAGAAAATTCTCATTATAATTGCATAAAAAGGTGTTGTACATCATGTGGAAGTAAAAAATAACACTAAATCAGAGCTCAAGAGCTACCTATAAAAATAAAAATTTTGAACCTTAATGAGATATTTGATATACTTATTTATACAAATGGGTAGCTACCAAAAACTCCCTAAAAAGTAGGAATAAGTCCTCGTTGATCTTGAGAAGAGTGGACCTTGGCTCCTCACAACTGTCACTTTTCTTGGCTTCCTTTTCCTTCAAGTTGTTTGGAGAGATCTCTATGTCATTTTGGTTGATTAAGAGAGTTAAGGATGTGTAAGAGAGTTAATGAGGTGTACAATCCTCCTAAAATCTCTCCTTGTTGTCTACTTTGGGATCGTAGGTGGAAAATATATAAAAAATGGCCTCATTTGCTGTAAGTAATTCAGATTAGGAAACAAGACATGAAAAACATCATACACCCTTCTCATTAAGAAACCATGACAAAAATGTAAATAAATGTGAAAGAGAGGCAACTTAATACCCGAAGTATGGAATTTAACTCCTTAAAATATACCTAATTATGGGCCTCATTAGACACCACAACGACTGGAGGAAAAAATAGAAAAAGGGATTTGTTATAGGTATGATATAAAATGCAATAAAGTTCATAAGTGTGCTGAGAAGAAATTCTTTTACATAGATTTTGAAGATGAGGAATAAAATGAACAAGAAACATCACAAGAGGGTGATATACACCAATAAATAACTACAAATAAAGAAGAAATTAATTTGACTATATCTTGTAATGCATTGGCAGGAATTACCACTCCTCAAACTGTGAGGATAGAAGGATATATCAAGAAGAAAAAGGTAATATTATTTATTGATTCAGATAGTACCGATAATTTTATTCATTGTAAGATAGCCAAGGAATAGAGTTGATTGCTATATCTAGCACCAAGGTCTCTAGTGATGTTTGAAAATGGAGGAACTATATATTGCTTTGGAAAATTCCATAATATCAAGCTAATAATTGGGGAATATGTATTGAATAGTCCAATGCTTTTGATTCGAATGGGTGGTGGCGATGTTGTACTAGAATTCAAATGGTTACAATATTTGGGGATGATAACTTTTATTTTTGAACAATTTTTATTGAAATTTTATTAGGAAGGAAAGGAAAACCGTTAATGGGTACCGTATGGAAACCATGAAATATAATAAGCTCTAATGGCATGAAAAATATTCTTAGCAAAGAAAAACAAGGTGCAATTTCATAATTATTCACACTATAGGTTCAAACATCGAAATCATATATTTCTCGAGATCTTAAAGAATTATTAGACAATAATTTTAAGGTATTTGATACTCCTAAAGGCCCCCCACCTCTTCATGATCATGATAATGTTATTATTTTGATTCGAGGAAGCATTACTCCATACATCAGGAAAAACTTAAACATTGAAATAGGAACTATAAACTGAAAACAGGAATTCTAGCCAAAAAAACCCCAAAAAAGATGAAAAATGACCCAAAAATGAAAAGGGGGTATTCCAAAACGAGTTTTTTTTTTTCCAATGTAAATTTGGAACATTTTTAAAATATGGCATTAAAACCTGTTTTCATGTGCCAAAAAAAGGGAAAAAACACACAATGGTTGGTGCTAGAATGGTGCTAAAATACCATTTTTATTTTTTGGGTACAATTTCAATCTATTTTTATTAATGTAGTTAAATATAAAATAATGACATTTTAAACACATTAAAATTCTAATAATTTCTATACATTTCATTTAACATATAATATCATGACACTAGCAATCCCTAAAATTCTAATTGTTCTCAACTATAATGTTAAGGATAAAATATATTTCACAGTTTTTCACCCATAGAATTAAAAAATATCAACTTTTCAAAATATTTCCACCATGATATTATGAAAAATTTATATGACTTAATTAACGCAATGAAACATAAATTATTTCTCCAAGTTATTGTTGCATTGTCAATATTTTAGAAAAATAAATTCATCATAGTTAAAACATATAATCCAAAAAACAGAAAAATGACTCATAACTTAAAATATCATTTTCATTGCTCAATGAAAATATCATTTATATGAATTGTCTTACACAATCATTCAAAATCACTAATATTTTCTTCCACACCATCAGAATTCACATCTTCAGATGAATCAATCGATGTAGATGAAGATGTTCCATATCTTCTCTTTCATCATATAGTGCCCCATCTGAGTCAACATGGATGCCCACCACTTGAGGTTTCAAAATTCTTGTAGATCTATCACTGGGTTCAACATAATGCCATCTCAATAGTTTTTCTCTTGGTAGCAACCTCTTAAGAATCTCTATCATATTGGAGCGAATATTTCCTCTCTCTATTAAATTGAAGTCATAAACAAGTATTTCAACTTCCTCCAACTTTAAAACGACTGTGCGGCGACGATTTATATTCGTACCCTTTATTTTTCTGTTTCCACTAATTTTTTTGTCAACTACCATCTCTGTCTTATATACACCATTGAATGGGTGTGTGCTTTTGGCATACCAATGTACTTCAAAACCTGCAGCATCCTCATTTTCTGTATTCACCTTTATAACCTTGGCAACCTAGAATGGACAACGATTTGGATATTCATGTGCTAAGACTATAACCATGCAACCCTCCTTAATATCCTGTACTAAACCTCTCTAAAGCTCTTCCATGGCTTCACATTGCGCGTGAGATATTTTGGAACCAATATACATTTCTCTTTCCTCCACCTGTGTAGAATTAATAATACCATGTGATTGTTGTTGCTCAAGAATGTTTGTTTCGCCCTATTCATTTGACACATTTTGTGTCCAAATAAATGGAATATTCAAAATCATATCTTAATTTTTTGGTCTTGAAAGGATATCAGTCTAATCATTGAAAAAGGACTCCCACCAAAATGAATCAACAACATCAGAGTACTCATATGTATATCTAATGGTTTTTTTTATTTCTTCCAGGCATTCATAATAATCTATATCTCTCTTTTTCCTTCATGCATTATGAACTTCACCAACTGATTTTAATAAAAATATATTTGACACAAATATCGGATGAGCTAGAATGAACTTCAAAAATTGCAAACTTGATGATGCCGCCCATTCTGCAGTCATTGAATAATTCTTGCCCCATATAAATGTTTTCCTATCAATTTGTTTGATATGAAATTGACGTTGGAAGATAATGTCATTAAGTTGTTTAATGCATTCCTCTTGACCGTGCGATCAGAGAATAAACCTTCGCATGTCAACAGTTTCTTTTAACACATGAAAAATAGGCTCTCGCATATATGATTTATTAATACATTCAATTAATTATGGCAAGCTCCCAACATTCTTCCTCCTCAATGTTACTGAAAAGCGACTGAAAATCAGATCAATATGGTCATGAGTGTGCCCAACAAGAAGGAAACAAACCTTTACCCTATGAAAAATTCCCAATTCAACAAGCATGTTTAGATATCCAAAGAAAATCTATTTTTTGTTTTCACGACTAGTGTTTTCTAATTGTAGATAAAAAAATTCAGGAATATCACCACCCCAATGAGAAAGTACATCATCAATTATGTTTATTATCAGATATCCATCATTATGAATATTTAGAGCTGTGAAGTAAAATCTTGGCGACATTTTCCCATTGGAGACCATACAACCAATCAAATGAAACTCGATAAAATTTTCCTCTTGCAATTTTTTTTTTGTGCGAACAAAATGTGGTAGAAGTGTTTTCTTCTGGTCATACCATCAATTATGAAACTTAGATATTTATTTGGATTATCATAACACTTCTTTCGATTCTTGTACAATTTTTTCCTTTCACTTGTTTGTTGTTCGCGATGCTCTTGAAGGGATTTAGAAATAGAATCTATAGATAACATAAAATAAACGTATTAGTAAATGAATTTTCATAGTTGATCACTATACAATTTAAAAATATAACGTTATGAATTCTTACCTCTTTCTCCTACTTGAAATTTATCCCTTTTTTATTTTAGAGAAGCACATGTACTTCAAACCCCCATACTTGTCTTCTTAGGGATACAAACGTTATTGAATTCTCTCCTCCATGTCTCCACTAAATATTGATATGTAATAAAACGACCATTTCCTTCAACACCTTCTACATATTCCTTGTATAAGTTGTATATTTCTCATCTTGAGAAATTATTTGGAATATGTATTGTATCTCTATTTAGCATAAACTCTCCATTTTTCTAAAAGAAGTCTTGCAACCATGACATTTTAGTGTTTTATAGTGGCCCAAACTTCTCGTTTATGACTAACTTATGAATAATATGTAGGATCCTTTTCCAAATTATCTTGGATTCTTTATAGGAAAAAATTTCCAATTGAATGAATCATTTTGAAAGCCTTTCTACAGAGAAATAAATACCCAATATAATAATCATAACCTGCCAATGTAGATTTCATTCACCCCACTAAATATGAATTCTACATGATTTTATTCATTCACAAATAGTTTTTCCTTTTCTCTAATACAAATTTGAAATCTATATGTCTCAATCAATCCTTTTTACAATAGTCACCTAAAATGAGCTCACTGGTAAAACTTCTTCTCATGAGATATACTAATCTACCCCTTTTATAACTAGAACATTTTGGATTGGTATGAAAAGGTCCACTCCTACTCCTAGAAACAATGTTTCCTCGCAACATATCTATCATTTCATCATTCTCTAAATAAGCATTTCCATGATCATTAGGAGGAATACTATTCTTACTATGATCATTTGCAATATAGTTAGGAAATTCACCAAAATCAGCATTTGAAAAACATTCATTACCACCTTCGGTGGCATGGAAATTTTCAATACCATCATTTGTGGTTTTGAAATACTAAATTGGAGGATATTATTCACCATATTTATCTTTCCCTTCATCACTGCTGCTCCCAATGTTCATAGGATTAAGGGTATGTGGAAATTGTGACTCTTGATTTATTAGAAATTTTTCATCCTGACCTTCGTCAGTGCTGCTCCCATAGTACATATGATTAGGAGTAAATGGAAATTGAGACTCTCAATTTATTGGATTTTCTTGATCATTCTCTTCATCACTGCTTCTCTCAAAGTCCGTAAGGTTAGGAGTAACTGTAAAATGTGGCACTTTATTTACTGAATTTTTTTCATCCTACAATTCATCACTATTTCTCTCATAATCTTTAGGATTAAGAGTAAGTGGCAAACGTGAATCTCTATCCACTGAAAAATTTTCATCCTGCCATTCATCACTATTGCTCTCATAATATTTAGGATTTGTTTAAGTGGCAACTGTGACTCTCTATCGAGTGAAAATTTGTCATTCGACCATTCATCACTATTGCTTTCATAATCCTTATGATTAGGACTAAGTGGCAATTGTGGCTCTCTATCCACTGTAAATTTGTAATCCTGCCAATCATCACTATTGCTCTCAAAGTCCTTAGGATTAGTAGTAAGCGGAAAGTGTGAGATTCTAGTTTTGGGAAATTCTTTTTCTTGCCATTCGTCAATGTTGACCTCATAGTCCATACGATTAGGAATAAGCCAACATTTAGACTCTCTATTCATTTGAAAATCTTCACTGCTAATTTTTTCATTACTTCTCTCGTTATATTCAACAATATGAATAGAGCTGGTGCATGACGAAGATGTTGTTGCTTCATAAAATGAAACTTCACTATCAGAGGAATCCATAACACTAAAACAAGAAATGGTGAATGATGAAAATGATCTCTCACAATGATAATATATAGTTGAGAAAATGAGAAATTCCCTCCAAAATTTCCCTCCAAAATTTTTCGTTGAAATTGTTTGCTTAAGTATGTCCATCCAAATTTTATTTAAATGATTTATTTGAAAATTAGTTAATAAAATATTCTCATAATATGGAACTCAATTTCGAATTAAATTCCGTAGATATTTTTCCCTTAATAATTGTATTCAAACTAAAATAATTTTAAGTAAATTATATAACTTTGAATACATTATAAAATTTATTTTATAATATTCATAAATATTTTTTATCCCACATTCACCCCTCCGTAAACAATTCTATTATTTCTACTTTATAACAAAATTCAATTTCACTAATCCACACGTGACATCAGGATTTCTCGAGGTTTGTTAAAATCTTGGAACGATTTTCTAGTAGAGCAACATTGTCAACGAGATATTCTCACTTTTGAAAGTTTAGTTTTGTTTCTAATAATCTGAAATTACTAAGCTGTTAAAATTAATTAAAGTGAAGTTATTTATTTCGGTTAAAAATTTACCAGCTTTTTCCATTAATTTTTTTAGGTAGAAAAAGTTTTTTTTTTTTGTATCTAAAAATTAAAAAAATTAATATGCCCATTATCAGTGGGCCTACCCAGGGTAGCAAATGGATGATCTGGCCCAAGTGGGTGTGCCCACTAGCCCCCTGGGTAAAAAGAGTGGCCGATTTTGAGAAATAGGCCCCCCTGCTTGCCGAAGGAGCCGCTGGACACGCCCACTTGGGCATGAGCATCATGTTCCAAGTGGAAATTCCCATCGGGCAACGTCTGCTTGAGCCCGAGGGTGCCTAAGGCAGGGAGGTTGATTATGAGAATCAGCCCCTTGCAAATATTTAAAAAAATAAAAAATAAAAAAAATAAAAATAAAAAAAATAAAATAAAATAAAAAAATTATACCTTGGCCATATAATTTTTTTTTTTTTTTTTTTTATATGCCCAAGGG
>JAXQQM020068012.1:0-30000 GCA_034641835.2 Pinus albicaulis | reverse complement strand
ATTTGAAATTGAGGTTGAAGCTGAAGCTGAAGATGAAGAATTTGTTTCCATATCAGAGGATCGGATTAGAACAGATGTTAGAAAGGAGAAGAGCCATAAAAAAACAAAAACAATAATGCCCAAGAATGTCTCCCTTAGAGTTGATGATCAGGAGATTGTTTTGGTTGAAGAAAATAACATAAGCAAAAGGAGGAATATGTAGAAAATTATACACCAAGCATGTATATCTTCGATTCACCCGATCTAACAATGTACTAAAGTTAAATATTGAATCGCTTCAAGCAAATATTTTGCGGAATTAAAAACAACACAATCGCCAATCACATGAAGCAAAGAAGAATATATCACAAAAACCACAACACCTCGTATATCTGTGGTAAGCGACGCTTCTAAACCCTCTATAATATATTGTATACTCCATAAGGAATCATGAAACAATTACATACAAAACTAATCACAAGAGCCCCTTTTAAGACATCAAACAATTGTCTCACATTGTCCTACAAAATTGCCAAATCCCTTAGCCATTTTACTATCTCCAGACAGAAATTTCAAGCTTTGATCATGCAAGCTTCCCGATGAATGCAATACTTAATCACAAAGAATTTCTAACTTTCCACTACGCCGAGTGTATCATGGGAATCCTATGGTGTTTTAACTACACCTAGGTAGCCTCGCTAATATCACTACCGATATTTATCTTTCCTTTCACATAGAAATCAACCGGGTCTCCACCGGATCCTACACATGCATGCGCTTACTGGCCAGTAAAAGCATCAATTGCATGTGAGATTAATACATGTGAATTAATTAATATTTAATTCACTTGATCTCTCACTAGTGCGTCTCCGTAGTTACAACTAGCACAAATCGACTTTAATTGACTTAACTGGAAGTTAAACTGATTTACAACTTGCATTAACTCATGCACCACTACACTTCCAACTCGTTACAACTAGAATCACTCTATTACAACTCTGGAGTCACTCGCATGTCCCACCAATCAACCTCTAACTCGAAATTCACTTAGCTAATCGATTTTCCACTTCATTAACTATTTTCAAGTTATCATTAGGAATATATTATAGTTTAATGTCCATCTAAATTAAGGATACAAAATAGACATTCACCTAAAAATAGCCATTCACCTAAAAATAGCCTGTAGGGCCCCACTCCTTAGTGTAGGTGCTTAATTTTCACTAATCATGGATGTTGTTTCGGATGCCAATTTCATTGTTTCTTGTTACAAACTTCAACACTCTCTCAACAAGAAAGGAATTTCCTTGCATGCGACATGCAACTCATTCATGCAAGACTTCTCTAGTGTTTCTCGCACATGAAAATATTGCATGCAACACTTCGCTTAGTATTTATCGCACATGCATCCTTTGCATGCAACAACTTTCCAAATGTATCAGCCTCCAAACAAATAACCAAGATAAATGCATCCGTCATCAAAGTCTTCGACTTGATTCTATCTACCGCACATGTCTACCGGATCCTCTCGCGTCACATTTGCATCCATGCACTCGGGCTCTTGCTACTAACTCGATCTCGTGCTCCAAAGATTTGACATTGTCACTTTGATTTCATGTCCTCCCAAACTCCATCGCATCAATATAACCGATGTCACACGTCGCCATGTGGGCTCCTAGTAGCTGCTTGATTCATGAGATCCACACCATCTCAACAGACTCCGCTCAAAATTTTTTCTGGATTATTCATGCATGTCACCCCACCTCCCCTCTCACCGGTGGCAGGAAGCCGCATGCACTCCCTCCGCCCATCCGGCTTCCGAAATTTCTCCATGAGTGGTTTCTCCCACTCCATGATCCCCCCGCATGTGGTCGCTCCACATCTTGAGGTTCACTCTTACCTCGCATGAAAATATAGCTCCCTCTCAAGGGTCAACTTCATGGCTTTCTCACACTTCCCAATAGTAGGAAGCTCGTAGAAATCGCATCTACATCAAATCTATAGGAGGATTCTTCTCGCATCTCCAAATCTGTGGCTTTCGAGACTACTTCTAGGCCGCATGTTGAGAGGCTCCCTCCTCAACCACCAAGTCACTAACCTCTTCTTTTCTCCTCAAATATTTGCATGCATCTTGCAACTCAATGCATGTGGTGGTTCTGGCTCGTGCACATTTTAATTGTCCCGCCGTCGCAAAATTTTCTAACAAAAGAGCTGATTTTAAATCGATGATATCTCCCTCATCCAAGCTCGTATTCGACTGATTTTTTTTCAATTTGGGTATCTTTTCACAAGGAATCAAAATATGATGTTTTTTTGAAAAAATTCATCAAAATTTTAAGATATTCTCTCGCAAAATCGCGCACCTAAATAATTCTTTCTCTCATACCATGTAGAAAAGTTATAACACAAACTCGATACCATGTAGAAAATTATACAACAAGCATGTATATCTTGGATTCACCCGATCTAAAAAATGTAATAAATTTAAATACTAAATCGCTTCTACAAATATTTTGCAGAATTAAAAACAACACAATTGCCAATCACATGAAGCAAAGAAGAATAGATCAAAACCACAACACTACATATTCCCGAGGAAATCTTACCGGGTCAAAATCCCTCTATTATATTTTTATATTCCACATGAAATCATGAAACAATTACATACAAAACTCTAATCGCAAGAGCCCTCAATACATCGCCTAATTTTTCACACTATCATACAAAAACTCGCAAATCCCTTACCAATTTATTGTCTCCAGACAAATTTCCGCCTTTACCACGTAGTTCCCGATGAATGCAATCCTTAATCACAAGGCATTTCAGCATTCCTAAACTACATTGAGTATGTTAGCCACCTATAAAAAAATTTATATCAAAAGGTGGCTAAATCATTTGTGGAGCTCTTCAAGAAACAAGTTTTATTGCTAAAAACTTTTATCTCTTGAAGACTCTAGAAGACATCATGCCCTTTGTTTAAACCTTCACCGTCGTTTCCATTTTTAAACTATGGAATTTCGTTGATTTCATGAGAAAATACTCGTCGCGAAATCACCATTTTTCCCCTTCCTTGACTTCAAACTAACCTTCATTTTTACCCCTTTTATTCCCCATGGAATTCCTCCATTTTCCATTTTTCTCCATTTCCCTTCATAAGATTCTCTTTACAAAGTTCAAAACTCACTTTTAAATTTGTTGAAACCCCCAAATCCATCGAAAAAACCCTTAAAAATCATAAAAATACACTTTTTGTATTAAAAGCTTAAGCCCCTTGGGCTAAGCCCAAACCACTTCCCCACATGTGCCCCCGCGCTATGACCAAGCGCTAGACCCTTTTGGCGCTCATCGCATCGGAGAAATCAGAGTGCGCAAGTCTATTAGCCATGTTAAAACCTCCAATGCGATTAAACCCTTTGTTTATAAACCCCCGAGCCTATTATTTTCCATATGTGACCAACGCAGCCTGGCAGACGGCGCCAAGCCATTTTCATATATAACCCGCCCGAGACATAAAAACCTTGGTACTTCATAAAATTTTGCCTTTTAGTATTAAAGGATTTCCGCCGTTAAAATTTGAGATAACCTCCACCGTCGATCCGAAATGATCGACCTGACCGCGCAACATCGCATCGCAAGTTTTATCGAGGTGTATTTTATTCCTCTCCCCATCGGCGATCTCCCGATCAATCATGAGCTTGATTCTCCCGCCTTCCTTAGATCCGACTACTCTCATTTGCTCTAATCACAAACCTTTCCTCCACCTTTTCAACCCCTCCGATTCACTCCCCACCGTCGATCTTATCATAGCGTATCGACAACCAACGCTAAGTCGACGCACCATTCGAAGTTCTTCCGCCGATCGCATGCCTCCGATCACATCCGGACCGTCCACGTGTCTAGATCGGATGGTCCAAATCGCATTCTCCAACTTTGGTTTAAAAACATGCAGCCCCCGTCATAATGTTTCTACTAATCATACCGTTGATCTCGCGTATCAATGGTCCTTTTTCATCCTTTCTCCACCTATATGTGTTATTTCGAAGTTTTTCCCCAAATTCAAACCTCCGGCCATCAATATTCTACATCCAACGGCTCGCATAACCCCCGACAGCCCCAACCATGTGGGTCCCGCCCTCCTCCAAACTCCACCCTCCGTCGTCCAAATCTTTGATCCGCCTAGATTGAAACCACCCATCTTCCTTCCGCCCGCGCATATTTCCTATACGCTCGCTTCTCCCCCACCATTAGATCTAAGGCCCCGCATCTAACGTGCCGATATCTCTATATCACGTAACTTAAGCGTGAGGGTTAATTTCCTGAGGGCTGCGCGATATAAGTGGTTTTAAGAAGCCCACGTGCTCCGGGGCGAGAACTCATATCGCATTCAAAAAGGGAAAAGCCGCTCTCCCCGCCCTTTCACCACATGAAACCCATGGTTTTACCTCCCAAAAACGGTTGCCTTTTCCATTGTGATTCATCACGCACCTCCTCGATTATTGATCCTTAAGGAGCCAATCTCATTTGACTTACCATATTCCTCCCGAAACCCATTTGATTTTTAATTCATTTCTTCCTCCGAACAAAGGCTTTAACCCCATTTCTTCACATTTTCTCCTAAAATCCAAAAAATGTGACTCCTTCACATTATTAGTCCACCGCCGATCTCGACCGTTGATCTCGTTGATCAGTCATGGATCAACGGTTTTGAATTAAAATCTCCTCATTTCCTCCTTTTCGACCGCTAACCACCCACCGTTGGATGTTGCCATCCAACGACCACGCTCCTCTAACCACAACCTCCTAAGTGCTTTTACCTAATAACGCAGATTTTATAATATTTTTTTTATTTTGCGTGTGTTTTAATGGTTTTTCCATTATATAAAAGGAAAATTGAAGCCGAGGGATGATGATTCTCCAGGCTCTCACTTATCAAGAAGAAATCATTAAGAAGGGTTCAACTCCATCAAGCCACAATGCTTCATGGGCATTGATGCCATATGAGCCTTTGCGTGACTCGCACATCATCAAGACAATACGTAAAATTAAATCAGCAAAAGAGTATCGTTGCTAAGACTAAAACAGAGCATAATGGAAGATTAAAGCCTCATCCACCAATAAAACACAGATTTAAAGTGGATTAACAAAGTGATTAAAGAAAATAAAAAATTTTTCCGGTGAGAGAAAGGCCTCCACCGCCACATCGTGGGCAAATTGATTCCTCTCACTACCCAATGCCATACCCGTAGCCTCAAGCATTCAACAAAGCTGAATTATGATCATAAAATCTGATATTTGTCTCCAACGCAAATTTATAGTTAATTTTTCCAAACAAATTTAATGCAAAAAACACGCAGTTATTACAACATGGAACAAAGCCTTAAAGTCAACAAAAGCTCTCACCGAACTTAATTCTTAAATGTAAAACAATTAATATAGAAAAATATCTATAAACTTCTCCATCGAGCCCCTCAAAGGCCGAGAAGTACTAAATCTCGTTAATTGAAACCTTAAATCTTTTTCTTTCGACCTCATCATCCTTCTATAAAATCTCATTGAGGAGTTCATCAGAAATGTTGGTTGCGTAACTTTGAAATATACTTGAGCTTGAAACTGCACTTGTAAATAGTGTTCACGGCTCTTGAAGCTCTGCTTGTGATTAAATAAGTTATTCCGAGAAGTGAAGATGATCGTTGAACCGAAACATTGGACTTAAAGTCAGAATCGGTTCAAGCATCAATACAAGCTGATTTATGGGATCTCGGTCTATGTCAACGGTGATGTTATTTCTTATTGTAAATTGTTATTTTATTTCTATTTTCTCTTTGTCCATCTTATCTCGATAAATAACAAAAGAAGCATAGAGTTAGGATTTAATGTATACGCACCCTTCTCTCATTGATAAGCTTTATATACATGTTTTCTTCCAAATTATGTTGTTCAAAGAATGATTTAATTCGCCTTTAAGCAGCTAGGAATGCCGGTGTTCCCTCGTCCTCCCGTCTTAGATAAATATTTTTCTTGAATGTTATTTTCAATTTATGTTAAGTAGAGATGAACTAAGGAATTCATGGTGAGCCCCGTCCTAGTTTTATCCCCAAAGACTATCTCAAGTTTCCTAAGAGTGTGTTGAAAGTCGGCTAGTTTGAAAGTACCACTGTATCTTAGACTATTATTCATATCATATGTGTTTCCTTGTGTTTAAAAATGTTTTCTATTGAAATTGCATCAAAAGTTGGATAGTTTCAAAGTAATTACCAGATCTTAGATTACTTTTATGTATTTCTTAAGTGTATGTCAAAAAAGGTGATAGTTTCAAAGTACTTACCCGATCTTAGGCTTCTCTTTGTTCTTCATTTGTTTATTTCCTTTCTTGTTGTATCATTCCATCCCATAAAATAAACTTTAAAGAGATCCTAAACATAGATGACTTGCCCCATGGACCACTCTTGAAACTTTGTTGTTTCAATTAAACCCTATTATGACTCCATAGCCCAATGGACTAAAACCAAGATTATATCTATCTTCTTAGCCAAAAATTGTTCTAATTTCGCAACTTCACACCTTTGAAACTATTTCCATTTAGGACTTTCCTAAAATAATAATCATGCTCAACCATCCAACACAAAACAAAACCCTTGGCCTTCATAACTAGCCTAATATCATCACCCAAAAGCTTTTAAAAAATAAATCAATCTTTGCACTTTATCGGAGAGATCCCTCTCCGACCCAGGAGGGCTAGATCCTAGAATCCCAAAGTGGTTGAAATAAGTGTTCTCCCCAGCTTGGAATTTTACCAATATTGCTAATTACAAGGTGGGCCTAACATCTTCTGCAACTCCGTTGGGGACTTCGGATTATTGAGATTCAAATAACACCTTAAAACACCTAGAAAGCCCCTCATTCAATGACATTTGCTATATTAACCAGCTCGAGCCACCAGAAATTCTCCTATCATTTTCCGCGACTCCGCCGGGAACTTGATTTATTTTCTTTCTTGGATACTTTAGATATCTCGTAAACCCCTTTTACTCACTAAACATTTGGTATATTAAACTTTCGCCTTCTGAGCCACCAACAAAATTCTTAACATCTTTCCGGCGACCCACCGGGGAATTTGAGTGTTTTTTTAGCCTAGGTACCTTTAAGACCTCGTGAAACCCTTTATTCAAGAACATTGTGCAAAGAGTAAAAGTAGCCCTTTTCAAGCACTACCAAGTAAATAGTAATCATGGTAAAACTTGTTTGAATCGTTGAACAAACTAGGCAAACCCTAGGATTCTCTTAAGAATTTATCTAACCTTGAAAGATCAGTTGGCTTAGCCATAAGAGGAGACTATATTTGTTTCATAACCATAGCTAAGTTTTGAAACAAATTTAGGACACTCTTAAGAACCAATAGGACTGAAAAATAACTTAGAAAAACCCAAAATATTTCAATTTGGTATTTAATAAACATGGTGGTGGACCATAAAACCTTTTACCTCCAAAAGAGCTAAGAACTTCCACTTAGTGACTCCACAAATCCTAAACAGACCTTAAGACTCCACTGGGAAGAACCATTACTATCATATCATCATTTAAACTCAGTTAGAGGACTGTAGGATTAAAATTTGTGGGAAACAGATTAGTTAACCTCCTAAAGACTGTCATATCTGGTTGAACTTTTCTTATTTAGTAGGGTCTAAAAAACACATCATAGTGGATCCTAGGAAGATTCATACTAGATCCTACCCCGACCCAAACCCACCTGAGATAGTTGATAACCCAAAAAGTATCCTTAGGAAGTCTCCTAAGATAAAATTTTCAACTGTTTTCAGATCACCCTTCAGAGCTACCTCAGTTCCTGAAAACCTTACAGCTCTACAAGAATCATATGGTGGTGGAACCATAAAAAATTTAACCTCCTTAGGAGCTAAAAATCTTCCACCTGGCGACTCCACACTCAGAAACTCCCAAAATACCAAATGAATCCACTGGTAGAAGACCTTGAACTGATTGAACAGACACAATGACCTCTTTTTCTGATTTACAAACATAGATTTAGATATAGACCCAAATGAAAAACATATGGTCATGATGGAAAAATTGATGTACATGCTTGGAAGAAGGGTGGATAGGTTTATGGCTAATTTAAACACTGGTGGTCCAGAGAAACATATGCCTTTCCCTATCCAAACAAAAACTCTACCCTGACAAGACATGTATGATCAACAAGATAATAGAGAAAATAAACAAGAAAACTTTCTAATCATGATGGAAAAGATGATGCATATGATTGGGAAAAGAATGGATAGGTTGATGGCTAACATGAATATTGATGCTCCGGATGCGGATGATTCAATGGCATGACGGGACATATGTCCCGGGGTAGCTCCAAAGGAGATTCACATTGGATGGCCATATGGCCCCCTGTGGCTCCATTAATTTGGACATTAATCCGCCAGCTCTCAGAGCATTAACTCTCCGTCGTCGGCATTCTCTCCTCCTCGTCCTGCACAGTCGGTTCCTTATGGCATACGACTCAAGCTATCCAGAACATTCTTGTTGTACCTACCGCTCTTTGCATTTCCTCTACAGCGTATGCCCTGAAGCTTGTGCCGAGCCTAGCGCCCACACACAAACAGGGCGACGCTGCTCCTTGCTCAGTTGTATTGAAACCATGCTTGGTTATCATTTTTCACACAGTGCTCTCTGTTACTCCAACTCCAGTCAGCAGGCTCCTCTCGGCTTTCACTGTGGATTCACTCCAGTCCCGCCTTGTTCTATTTGTCTTAGGCCTTTTCAAGCTGTAGCGTCCTCCATGCCTAGGCTTAGACACTGGATGAGAAGTCGCCGTGGGGCAACCCGTGGCCGGCCTGGGAGTTCGCGTCCCTCCTCCAGTCTGGGCGAAGTGACTTCCTCTGAAGATGTTGAGGGGAGACAAAGTTAGGCCACCTGCAGTCAATGGGGGAGTGATAGCTCTCCTGGTGATAATCAACCCTCTTCGCATCCTTTTTTTGTCCCTTCGAGACCCATCTCCCCTGCACCCCGTCCTTCTGGCAGTCATATTTTGAGGAAAACCTAATAGAGGGCGGAGCTCCGCTTTGATTGTTCTTTCAATCGTCCCAGTGTCACTGCTTATATTACAGTCACCCTGCGGGAAGAATTGACTCTCTATCCCCTTTTCCAGGTCCTCCGCCCTCCCCTCTTGGTATTCGCCCTGCCCCAGCTGCGTTTTCCACTGAACATCCGGTTGCTCCCCCTGCCTCTGCTTCTCCCGCCTTGGATCCACATTAAATGCAGGTGGACACAAATACTATAGGAAAATATGGTGATCAAAACGATGCTGTAGAAGATTCGGAGGAAACGTACTGGTGTCGCATAGTGGAGGAGCCGCCTTCACCAACCCACGCGCAGTAACTCCAGATAGCCTTGGTTCAACATGGTACATACGTTCCACTATTTTGAAAGATGCACTGTTTTTTTTAGTTGTCTACAACAGCAGAAGCTGCATGCTATTGAAGTCTTTTTGTTTTCTTATGTTATGTGTAATGAACTATACACCGGTTTCTCTTTCAAGGGCGGTGAAACCTCGCCTAAAAGAACTGGTTTCCCATTCAAGGCAGTTCGACGTTCTGTTAAATCTTGGACATCAAGCCCAGTTTCAGGCTCCCACAGCTGAACTGAGGCAGTTTTGTAACAATATGTTTCCATAATAGAATTAGCATAGTTTAGAAAAAAAAAAATATGAATATTGATGATCTAGAGCGAGCTATGTTTTACCTTGATCAAATACAAGCCCAATCACCTCAAGATCAAGAAAATGACCAAGATATTTGTTATGATCAACACCATATAGAAGATGATGAGAAAACTTATAAAGAAAGCAATAAAGAAGGCGATCAAGAAATTGTTGATTGCCTTCCTATGTCTTGTACTATGCTGATAAGAGATCTTCACAATCAAATTGTGAATACTAATAGTGAGCAGTGCTTCGAGGAAACAAGTATCCATCAGGTTACAATAGAAAATCCTCAAAGTTTCCTTGAAAGCACAAGTCAAGATCTCCTAGAAAAATCTCAAGAAAACATCCAGCCTAAAAATCAGCCTTTATAAGAAACAGAGAACTGATGTACTTATGTTCAAAGGGACATAGAAATATTTTCCCCGTTGACAGAAGAAGACTTAGATCAGAATATTAATAAACAGTCAGTCTATGAGACTTATTGCAAATCATTCACTCTTTCTCATTCACGTAGATAACTTTGTTGTAAAGATGAAGAAAGTTCTTTTGTTGGTCATAAGAGACAGGGTAGCTCTTTTTCTGTTTATACTAAAAGAAAATTTTCTCCTTTAACAGAAGAACAAATTGAGAAAATATTAAGCAAGCAGGTATCCTCCAAAACATCATCTCAACCAGACAATCATGAACATGGTGCCTATTCCATAGAACAATCCAATGGCACTCAAGACAAAGAGGATAGTAAGAAAATCAATGATAATGTTGAAACTAGTCCTCTTTGGATCATGAATTTTGATGGGTTATGTACTAAAAATAATGTAGTTGTAGGAATGTGGCTTTACAATACAGGAAACAATTATTCAAAAGCCTATTCATATAAATTGAACTTTCAATGCACAAGTGACATAGCAGAGTATGAGGCATTTCTTTTAGGACTCCACTTATTGAAGAAATCAGGAGCCCAGAAGATAACAGTTCATTGAAGTGCACAATTGGTAATTAGGCAAGTGAAAGAAGAATGCATGGTTAAACATCCTAGAATTAAAGCTTATAAGGATGAAACCATAGATTTATTAAAATATTTTAAAGATTTCCAACTTATCCTTGTTCCTAAAGACCAAAACAATTTTGCTAGTGGATTAGCCCTTGTGGCTAGTACATGTCTAAGACCTTGGGGCAGAAAACAATATACAATTCAAGAAAAATTCAGACCTGATGTCCCAAACAATAAAATATACTGGAAAAACTTTGAAGGAGAAAAACAAATAGAAAACTATCCTATTGAGGATATACCATCTTTCTAAGAAGAGATTTCTCCCATCACTAATATCATTCTGCCATTTAAAGAACCTGAATTTATATCAGAAGCAACCATATATTTAGAGAAAAAAGATATTTCACTGTTTTCTATTTTGCAGGTTAAGGATGATGATACTTCCAAGCAACATTTTGAAGATATAGTCCTCAAAGCTGAAGTCTTGGAAGCATACAATCTACCAGACATGGAGAACCAAAAAGAAGAGAATCTTCATCTTTTCTTTATTGATCCTTTGGATAAGTGTGTGAAAGTCCCAACTGGCTCAAATTATCAAGCATGGATCCTTTGCAAGAGCCAAAGTCATGAAAAACTGTCACCTTCTGTGATAATTTTGATTTTGAAGATTAATCTTCAAAATGTACTATGGATACCCCTGACAAGCAGCCATAATTTCTTCTTCTATTTTACATTACTCAACTGGCTACATTGGCACTTTTGTATCATATAAGCTGTAAATACTCCAAGTTAGAATAGGTTAGATAGAAATTTCAATATAGCTTAATTTTGAGCTTTTTAGATAGTTGTTGACTTTTGTCTCCGAAGAAAAGTCAAAAATACAAAAACAATAGAAGAAAGAGAAAAGAGGGCAGATTTTTAAAACAAGAAAGGTACAGCCCCATACCAAAAAAAAGAAACAAAGTTTGAAAGTGTGCAAGCTCAAAAGCCACTCTTGAAAAACACACTTCTAATTATTCAAAAAACCTAATCTTGACTAATTAGTTTTATATTGAATGCTAATAAGTTAGTGAATTTGATTGCCAAACAGCTTAATCTTGGCTTATCAGTTAGATAGATTAGGTTAGAAATTAAAGGTTCAGACATGCTCAAAATCTGAACCTAAGATTCCAAACAAGAATGACTCCAATCTGTTTTAAATTCTGAGTCAAAACAGAGGTAAAATTGGTTCTAATCAGCTCAAAATCTGAACCAGGGAACAAGAAAGAACAACTCAAATAGTAGTCAACACAGAGCTGTAAAAAGATGAAGGAAGTGCCTGAAATTTCAGATCTTAAGCCTTCCATTTTGATTTAATTTTCTGCAAAATAATGTATATGTGCAGCTTGTTTTTTATGCCATAGATCAACATCAAGTTGGACTGTTCAATCCTGACTTGTATGCTTTTAAATTTCTGTTTTATAAATTAGAGAATAAAAATATGTTAGACTGTTTAATCCTAACAGATTGGTAGATTAGGTAGAGAAGCATATGAACTCAATTGTTTATTCTGAGTTCATGGAGAAATAAGGAGTAGAAATAGATTAGATGTTTTGCTTTCAAAATAATAAAATGCTGTAAAAAGAGTAGGCCAATCCAAGTGCAATCTAAAGAATAAAAAATGTTAGATTAGTAGGATTGGGTAGGTAGAAAGCTTGTGTTGATGAATATCCATTGTGTTTTTCATGATTGCTAATATTTTCCAGAGAAAAAGAAGAACATTCAAGTAAGAAAAGGCAGCCCAATGGATAAGGCACTGATCAGCCTCCCAGAGAATACAAGTCTGAAGTTCTTGGTGCCTTCAAGAAGGCACCATCCCCAAGTGGAGCCACTGTTAGCCACCTATAAAATTTGTTATATCAAAAGGTGGCTAAATCATTTTGAGCCTTCAAGAAACAAGTTTTATTGCTAAAAATGTTATCTCTTGAAGACTCTTGAAGACATCTTGCCCTTTGTTCAAAATCTTCACTGCTGTTTCCATTTCAAACTTTGAAATTCTGTTGATTTCATAGACAAAAGACTACTGCAAAATCCCATTTTTCCCCTCCTTCACTCAAAAAATAACCTTCATTTTTTTCCCTTTTTTCCTCCATATAATTCCTCTATTTTCATGATTTTCCCTTCTTTCATTCATGAAAAAAAATTTTTCATAGTTTAAAACTTATTTTTAAACTATATCGAAACCCCCAAATCCATCAAAAGTTTTGAAAATTTTCATAAAAATATGTGTTTTTGACTATAGGTTTAAGTCCCTTTGGGCTAAGCCTAAACCAGTTCCCCACCATATGCCTTTGTGCTAAAAACCAAGCGTTGAGGCCAAAAGCGTTTATCGCATCAGAATTTTGCAAATGAACACAAGTCTTTTGACTATATAAAACCTCCGATGTCGATGAGCCCCTCTTATTATAGCCCCGATCCTTTGCTTTATTCGCATAACCATAAGTTTTTATTGGGTGCTTAAAATTATGAATAAACCCGTCTCCGATCATAAAAACCCTTTGTAAATTCGTAAACCCACTTTTCCTAACTTTTTGTCAAAACCCACCAGAGCACGTGTTATAATGAAAATGGGTAGATTGAAAAGTCTCGAGGCGTAAATCGCATCGGAGAAATTCACAATGGGTAGATTGAAAAGTCTAAAGGCCTGATCCCGATTGGCTCTCATACATATAAAGCCTCGGGCCTATGGCTCTTCATATAAACCAAAGGCCCTGCAGACGGGCACTGAGTTATATCATATATATATCCTGCCCCAACCATAAAACCTTTGATTTTCATAAAAATTTGGGTTTTCATAATTATAAAAGGTTTTTGCCAGCACATGTCTTAAAACAATATCCGTCGTTGATCTAAAGCCAATCAAATGGCCTGTGCATGATCGAATCGCAAGTTTTTGTCGCGTGCGTTAAAAATTTCTCCATCTCCGATTGACACCCCCCGATCCATTCTCTGCTATCGATCTAATCTGCAAATCGACGGCCCATAATAAATCGCATCGGTGCTATGAAGTTTCTTCCCCCTGCCAATTTCAAAACTCCGATTGAATCTGGACTGTCCACGTGTCTAGATCAGATGGTCTGGATCACATTTCACAACTTTGGTTAAAGTCATTTATACCCCACTGTGTAATGTTTTTGGCCAATCCTTAGCCGTTGATCTCTGCGGATCGACAACCCAAATTTAATCTGGCTTTACACTATCGCCCTCCACCCTTGCCAAAGGTTTTCAACACACAATCTCTGTCGTTGATCTCATGGGCCGATCTCATCCGACATCCCACGATCATCCCGAAGCCCCAGTTCCATTTCCTTTGCAATTTCTTCCGCCAAAGGGTTTTCTTTTACCTTATTTCTCACATTTTCTTTCATTTTCCAGATAATGTGACCTCTTCGCATTATTGTTTCACTTCTAATCCCGACCGTTGATCTTCATGGTTGATTATAGATCAACGGTCCTAACTTAATTCTTCTGCCATTTTCTCCCACTGCTCGCTTTTGACCTCTGTTAACGGATCTCCACCTTTGGATGCTGCCATCCAACGGCCCTGCTCCTTCCCCACACCCTCTGAAGCAATTTTTCCCCAATAACGCAGGATTTTATAATATTTTTCATATTTTGCAGGATTTAATGGTTTTTCCATTATATTGAAGAAAATACAAAGGCTAGGGATGACGATTCCCATGCCTTTGATTCATAAAAGAGAAGCCGTCCATGGGGCCCAATTTCATGTTTCATAAATTCTTCATGGGCATTGATGCCATATAAGTCCTGTGCGGCCTTGCACATCACCAAGACACATAAAAATGCATAAAATAATCAAAAGAGTATCAGTGTTGAAGACCTACCACAACAGAATTGAAGATTGAAGATGAATTCCATAGTTTGATGGATTACGGCTAAGATTGATTATCCAAAGTCTAATCCATTAGATTAAAACACAATTAAAAGACAAATTAAGTGATTTATCAGTCATGAAGAGCCTCCACCACCACATCAGAGGCCAATTGATTCCTCTTGTTAGCCACCTATAATATTTTTTTATACCAAAAGGTGGCTAAGATCTTTTTTGAGCCTCCAAGGAACAAATTTTATCACTAAAAATTGTTGGCTCTTGAAGACTCCTTGTAGGCCTCATGCCTCTGTCCAAAATCCTCATTTGCCATCCCATTTTTTATACTCAGGAATTTCTACTGATTCCAACTGAAAGACTACTGAAAGATCGTCATTTCTCCTCTTCTCAAAACCTTTCATCTGCTCCCCTTTTTCTCCATCAAAACTACCTTGTTTTCATAAGTCCTCTCCTTTCCATTTATGAAAATTTCCCCTTTCATAGTTAAAAACTCACTTTTTAACTATTTCGGAACCCCCCAAAACCTCCTTTAAATCCTTACCCTAACCTTTGTTGGCCATTTTTCCCCCTTACCCCTCTATCGTTCACTTTCTTGGCCTTCAAATTCCATTTAAATAGGCCAAAACCCACCTTCCAACCTTAATATAGGTGTAAGCCCCCTCCCGCTAGCCCCTTTCAAACCACTTCCCCGCACATGCCCCGGCGCTGGGACCAAGCGCTTAAGTCCCAAGCGCTAATCGCAATCGGAAGTCGGGCGGGTGCACAAATCCTTTGTAAATAGTCAAAACTCTGATGCGATTTATTTATAACAATAAGTCTGGCGATGCATTCCGCACCGTTGATCTTCCACGGAGATCTGACGGTGGAGCGCTAATCACAGCCCCCCACCCGATCGAAATCGCAATACTTCAAGTGTACCCTCCGATCAATCGCAGTCCATACCTCCGATCTTCCGATCCTGCTCTCCCTCTGATTTATTCTTGACCGTTGATCTGTCCCGCCGATCCAACGGTCCGCGCAAAATCGCATCGCAATGTTTCACCCCCTTGCGATTACCTTCGATTCATTCCCCGCCGTCGATCTAGTCCTCAGATCAACGGCCAGCGCTTAATCGCAAAGGGCTCAATCGCAAAGTTTTCAATCGCATCCCCTTTTCTGCCACCCCCGATTGAGACCCTCCGATTAGATCTGGACCGTCCACGTGTCCAGATCGGACGGTCCAAAACTGCATCTCCTTATTCTTCTCCCGCTATCATTTTTGCCTTTCTATGCAGATCTCCACCGTTAGATGTTTTTATCCGATGGCTACACTCCTCCCCCGCCATGTGAAGCAGTTTAAACCTATTTTCCGCAGGATTTCTTAATTGTTTTGTGTTTGATGCAGGTGTTCTAAATGGTTTTCCATTGTATAACGAAGAAATGCCAAGGGCTGGGAATGATGATTCTCATGCCCTTGTTGCATTATAGAGAGGCCATCCAGGGGCTCCATTCCATGTTTCGTCAGTACTCTATGAGTATTGATGCCGTAAGGCCCGGTGCGGCTCTGCACATTGACAAGACACTGCGTTTTTACGCGATTTTTAAAAAAAAGAGTATAAGTTTTAAAGAACAGAGCGCGGAAGGACAGAAGATTGAAGACAGATTTGGGGGATTATGGCTAAGAATGCTTATAAAAACCTAATTCCCCGAATTTAGACACTATTTAAGAAAATCATAAATGTTTTGATGACAGAAAGGTTTCCACCGCTTCAACTGAGGCGAATTGATTCCTCAGCTACTACAAAGAGCCACCTATTGCCTCAAACCTTTCAAACAGAGGCCGAAGTTATTGATTCAGGAAATATCTGCCTCCAGCACTGCCAAGAAGTTAATTCTGCCAAAGGAGTGTAATAGAAAATAGTTGCAGAGTTGCTCCGGACAGAACATAGAGCCTCAAAGTCAAATAAAGCTCCCACCGAGCTTTGATATTAATTGTAAAACATTAATACAGTGATCCACCTGTACACTTCTCCATCGAACCCCTCAAGAAACTGAGAAGTCATTTAATCTGTATTAATGGTTCACGAGATATTTTTGTTAGTTCTCACCTCCTCATCTTCCTATAAGTACTTCTGCATAAGATGAGAAGGTTGGTTGTTGTTTGATCACAAGTTGTAATATCGAAACTCTCTGAAATAAATATACAAGTCTGTTGAAGTTGAAAATAATTTGGAGTTTTGGATGTCTTGATGATGTCGTTGCATGTCTGTTCCTGAGAAGGCTCTATCATTTGATCCATGAGCTTGGCTGTTGGTGAAGTGCTCTGAACTGTTAAATTTTTTTTCCTTGTTTTCATTATGTTCCATAATTTCTTACTACAGTAGGCTGAAAGTTTTAGGCTAAGAAATGACTCCTGGAATCACCTTAGACCTGTTCACCCTTCACTGTTTTATGTTTTCTTCTGCTGAAGTATTTTAGAGGCTTTAAAACTTCTCTTTAGTCTTCATGCTCGTTTATTTCCTTGATAGCTCAAACAATTGGTTTTAGCATGATTTATGGTTTTCCCTGCTTGCCTACTATCACTTGAAAGCTGTTATTGAAGTCTCCCTTTGAAGTACCATTTTCTTGAGTTAACCAAAGAGGTCGGTTTTGATCTTACCCTTTGCCCTGCTTAAACGGTTGTTTTGAAGGTCTTTATAGTTGCAAACACAGATGTTATTTAGGTGTTCCCTCTTCTATGAATGCAACTATCAGTAAATCTTTTATGTTTTCTAAATCCTTTAAAATGAGATCTTTGAGGAAATAGGGTGTTCCCCGAATCTTAGATCTCATTTTAGAAGTTGTCTTGAAATCATTATTTGCTTAAAGAATGTTTGTAGAATTTATGGTTAGCCCTGTCTATCAAATATCTCTTTATTGATAAGTCATGTTTCTCAAGTTCCCTTTGTTGAGAATTAAATTTCTTTTTCCAAATCATTAATTTCCATCTCATTCCAAAACAAAGGATCCTGTGGCCAAGTTAGATTTTCCCTTTGATATCCCATATCCCTTGAAGAGTTTGTCATGATCTTATTTTGACTCCATTGCCCAATGAACCGGATATTTCCTCTTTCTGTCTATCTTTCCTAGACCTTTCATATTCTGTTGTATCAACTCAACCCAACCAAACAAACATATGCACGTAATAACTAGTCTAAAATCCATAACCAAAGCAAACAAGATAAACCTTTGCAAACAAATATTTGAGAGATCCCTCTCTGAGAACAGGAGGACTAGATCTTGGAACTCTAAAGATTGGTTCTGATGTTGCCTTGTCTTTTGATTTTCCAAACTGTCAAAACAAAGGATACCAACATAATGGCGATCACGGTGGGACCTGCTGAGAATTAGAGGTTTGCGAAACCTTTCCTTCAACTTTAGGTTCAGTATAACATAAGTAACTTTCTTCAAGCACTGCCTAACATAATGGAAATCATGATAGGACTCTTTTGAATCAGTGACAAACTAAGTAACCCTTAGGATTCCTTTAAATCCTTATCAAACCTTGAAGGAACCAGTTACCAAGCCATAAGAGCAACTCTGTTTGTTTGAACACCTTAGCTAAGTGTAAAATCAGACTTAGAACACTCTCTTAACCTATAAAAACAAAATAAACTCAGAAAAACCCAAAATATTTCAAGTTTGGCTTCATAATAAACATGGTGGTGGACCATAAAACCTTTTACCTCCTTAGGTGCTAAAAAGCTTCCACCTGGCGACTCCATAATCCTGAGCAGACCTTAAAGACTCCACTAGAAAGAACCCTTACCATTTTACAGTTTCCTAATCCAGTTAGAGGATTGTAAGATCAAAATTTGTGTAAAACAGATCAGTTAACCTCTCAAAGATTGTCATATCTGGCTGAACTTTTCTTGTTTATTTGGGTCTAAAAACGCAGGATAGTGGCTTCTAAAAAGATTCACATTAGAGCCCATCCTGACCCTGATCCACCTGAGATAGTTGATAACCTAGAAAACATCCTTAGGAAGTCTCCTAAGATTAAATCTTCAACTGTTTTCAGATCACCCTTGAGAGCTAATTTAGTTCCTGAGAATCTTACAGCTCTACAAGAATCATATGGTGGTGGAACCATAAAACGTTCTACCTCCTTAGGAGCGAAAAATTTTCCACCTGGCGACTCCACACTCTGAAACTCCCAGAAGACCAAATGACTCCACTGGTAGAAGACCCTGAACTGATTGACCGGACACAGTGACCTCTTTTCTGATTTACAAACATGATTCTGAGAATACAACGAAGATATGCCCCAATGAGTAGAGATCATATCCCCGGGTTTCCACATAAGATGCCCCGGGCGAATTGGGATGACAACCTGCCTGTTTTCCAAGGTGAAAAGTTTGATGACCCTCTATTACATCTCATTAGATTTCATATACATGTATGGAGGTTGAAATTTGAATGGCATGAAGACTGCCTAATGAAAATGTTCATGTTAACATTAGAAGGAAAAGCTAGGGATTGGTATGAATGCTTAAGATCTAGTAGTCTGTTTTCTTTAAAAGACCTTGAATATGTGTTCTATGAGAACTATGAAGAAAACACTACGTCATTATCATGGGGTGCAATATATTATGATCCATCACAAAACATCACCCAACACATTATAGATAATGAGGAAGCTTTGGAAGAGATGCATCCTAAATATCTTTTAACAACCATTCATGAGTTTAATATCTTATTGAAAAATTTAAAAAAAATAGATGAATCAGTCGAGGAAAATATGATCCAAACAGTAAAAAACATTTCTCAAGATATCCCTGAAAACTCAAATACTGATTCATCATCCCTTATAGCCGAGGCTCAAGAAGACATCCAGCCTCAAAATCAGTCTTCACAAGAGACAGAGAACTATTGTACTCCTGTTCAAAGGAACATAGAAACATCCTTCCCTTTGACAGAAAAAGAGATAGATCAGACTATTTATAAACAGTCCGTATCTGACATTTTTTGCGAAACAAACACTCTTGCCCATTCACATAAAGAACTTTGTTGTATAGATTTAAAAAGTTATCTTGTAGATCAGTTAGAAGAAAAGCAAACTGATGACCCAATATGTTCGACTGACAAAATTGTTTATTCAGATGATTTTCCGAATTTCGATCAGTCTGATGATGATGATGATGATGAGTTCCAAGAAAAAACTAATCATGCAAGGCAACCAGCGTTTGATTGGTGTTATCATTTTCACCATCACCAGCTTGAAAGCCAAAAACATCCGTTTCAATCCATCACTAATGGCTTTCACATAATTGGAAATCAGCAGCCTTTCAACTCAGAAGGTGAAGAGAAGAGCAATAAAGAAATTTTTGAGCAAAAGGAGCTTTCTCGTGAAAAAGAGGAAACCTTTAAATACTCCCCTGCTCAAGAATATAATAACCTCTTCATACAAATTAATTCACTGAATACAAGCATACCAGGGTTACCAGAGGACAACACTGTTAAATATGATGAGTCCTCCAGTTCAGAGGATGATGAAGATGAAGGAGAAAAACAAATAGCAGACTATCCTGCTGTAGATATATCATCTTCTCAAGAAGAAACTTCTCCCTTCACTGATATTAGTCTGTCATTTAAAGAGCCTGAATTTATCTCAGAAGCAAGAATATGTTTAGAGAAAGAAAATATTTCACTGTTTGCTATTGTGTAGGTTAAATATGACAATACTTCCAAGCTACGTACTGAAGAGATACTCCTCAAAGCTGAAGCCTTGGAAGCAGATGATCTACCAATTGTGGAGGATCAAAAGGAAGAGAATATTCATCTTTTCTTTGTTGATCCTATGGAAGAGTGTGTGGAAATCCCGACTGGCTCAAATTATCAAGCATTGACCCTTTGCAAGAGCCAGAGACATGAAAAGTTGTCACCTTCTGTGATAGCCTTGACATTGAAGGTTAACCTTAAATATGTTCTATGGATACCTCTGACAAGCAGCCAGAGTTACTACTTCTTCTTGACATTACTCAGCTGGCTGCATTGGCACTTTTGTATCATATGAATATGTAAATACTCCATGTTTAGAATAGGTTAGATAGGAATGTCAATAAAGCTCAGTTCCGAGCATGTAGTTAGTGGTTGTTTTCTGCTTTGGAGAAAAATCAAGAATTCAAAAATACAAAAACAAAGAAAGAATGAAAAGAGGGCAAATTGACAAAACAATAAAGGTATAGCCCCATGCCAAAAAAGAGAAATAAATCTGAAAGTGTGCAAGCTTAAATGCCACTCCTGCAAAACACACTTCTAGTTCTGCTGATAGGGTAGTGAATTTGATTTGCCAAACTGTTTAATCTTGGCTTATCAGTAGATAGATTAGGATAGAAATTAAAGGTTCAAACATGTTCAAAATCTGAACCAAAGTTTCCAAAGAGAGATGACTCAAAACTGTTTTATTTTCCTGATTCATAAAAGAGAAAAACTGGTTCTAATTTGCCCAAAATCTGAATCAGATGTCAAGAAAGAGATAGCTCAAAACAAAATTAAAAACAGAGCTGTAAAGAAAAGAAGGCCATAATGAGAAACTTTCGGATCTTAAGCCTTCCATTTTGATTTAATTTTCTGCAAATAATAATCTATGAGTAGCTTGTTTTTATGCCATAGATCATAGCAAGTCGAACAACTCAATCTTGACTTGACTATTTTTAAATTTCTGTTGTAGAATTTAGAGAATGAAAGTTTGTCGGACTGTTTAAACCCAACAAACAGTAGACTAGGTAGAGAAATATCTGAGCTCAACTGTTTAATCTGAGTTCAGGGAGAAATAAGGAGTAGAAATAGATTAGATTTTCCACTTTTTGGAAAAAATAAAATGTTGTGTAAAGAGTTTGCCAATCCAAGTGCACTTTGATGAAGAAAAAATGCTAGATCTGTAGGATTGGGTAGGTAGCAAGCTGGTTGATAAAGGTCCATTGTTTTCATGGCTGCCAAATATGTTTTTAGAGAAGATCATTCAATCACAGAAGGACAGCCCAATGGATGAGGCAACTAATCAGCCTCCCAGAAATCAAGTCTGAATTCTTGATGCCTTCAAGAAGGCACCATCCCCAAGTGGAGCCACTGTTAGCCACCTATAATATTTTGTTATACCAAAAGGTGGCTAAATCTTTTTGAGCCTCCAAGGAAAAAATTTTATCATTAAGAAATTTTTGGCTCTTGAAGTCTCTTTAAGGCCTCATGCCTCTGTCCAAAATCCTCATTACTGTTCCTATTAATTCTGCTGATTTCCTGTAAGAAACTGCTGAAGAGACCATCACTTTTCCCCTTTCTCCCACTCATAACTAACCTTCATTTACTCCACCTTTTCTCCATATTATTTCCCTACTTTTCATAAGTTTCTCCCTCCATTCGTGAAAATCCTCCTGACATGGTTTAAAACTTCTTGTTAAGCTGTTCCGAACCCCCAAAAGCCCCTTTCAAACCACTTCCCCGCACATGCCCCGGCGCTGGGACCAAGCGCTTAAGTCCCAAGTGCTAATCGCAATCGGAAGTCGGGCGGGTGCACAAATCCTTTGTAAATAGTCAAAACTCCGATGCGATTTATTTATAACAATAAGTCTGGTGATGCGTTCCGCACCGTTGATCTTCCGCGGAGATCTGACGGTGGAGCGCTAATCGCAACCCCCCGCCCGATCGCAATCGCAATACTTCAAGTGTACCCTCCGATCAATCGCAGTCCATACCTCCGATCTTCTGATCCTGCTCTCCCTCCGATTTATTCTTGACCGTTGATCTGTCCCGCCGATCCAACGGTCCGCGAAAAATCGCATCGCAATATTTCACCCCCTTGCGATTACCTCCGATTCATTCCCCGCCGTCGATCTGGTCCTCAGATCAACGGCCAGCGCTCAATCGCAAAGTTTTCAATCACATCCCCTTTTCTGCCACCCCCGATTGAGACCCTCTGATTAGATCTGGACCGTCCACGTGTCCAGATCGGACGGTCCAAAACTGCTTCTCCTTATTCTTCTCCTGCTATCCTTTTTGCCTTTCTATGTAGATCTCCACCGTTAGATATTTTTATCCGACGGCTACGCTCCTCCCCCGCCATCTAAAGCAGTTTAAACCTATTTTCCGCAGGATTTCTTAATTTTTTTGTGTTTGATGCAGGTGTTCTAAATGGTTTTCCGTTGTACCGCGAGAAAAAATACAGAAATTTGCAGGAATGACGATTCTCATGCCCTCGTTTCATTAAAGAGAAGCCATCCACGGAGCTCCATTCCATGTTTCGTCAGTGCTCTATGAGTATTGATGTCGTAAGGCCCGGTGCGGCTCTGCACATTGACAAGACACTGTGTTTTAATGCGATTTTAAAAGAGTATAAGTTTTAAAGAAAAGAGCGCGGAAGGACAGAAGATTGAAGACAGATTTGGGGGATTATGGCTAGAGAATGCTTATAAACCTAATTGTTGGAAGCCTGTTAAGAAAAATCATAAATGTTTTGATAGCCAGAAGGTTTCCACTAGCTTCAAGGCGAGGCCAATTGATCCTCGGCTACTACAAGAGCCACTGTTGCCTCAAACCTTTCAAACGAGGGCCGAAGTTATTGATTCGAAATATACGCATCAGCCAACTTTGCCCGAAAGTTAATTACGCAAGAGTGTAATAGAAAATAGCTGCAGAGTTGCTCCGGACAGAACATAGAGCCTCAAAGTCAAATAAATCTCCCACCGAGCTTTGATATTAATTGTAAAACATTAATGCAATGATCCACCTGTACACTTCTCCATCGAACCCCTCAAAAGGCCGAGAAGTCATTTAATCTGTATTAATGGTTCACGAGATATTTTTGTTAGTTCTCACCTCCTGATCTTCCTATAAGTACTTCTGCATAAGATGAGAAGGTTGGTTGTTGTTTGATCACAAGTTGTAATATTGAAACTCTCTGAAATAAATATACAAGTCTTTTGAAGTTGAAAATATTTTGGAGTCTTGGATGTCTTGATGATGCCGTTGCATGTCTGTTCCTGAGAAGGCTCTATCATTGGATCCATGAGCTTGGCCCATTTTGGCCCCGCTTTCACATTTGTTAAATGTTTTTCCTTGTTTTCATTATGTTTCATAATTTCTTAATACAGTAGGCTGAAAGTTTTAGGCTAAGAAATGACTCCTGGAAGCACCTTAGACCTGTTCACCCTTCACTGTTTTATGTTTTCTTCTGCAGAAGTATTTTAGAGGCTTTAAAACTTCTCTTTAGTCTTCATGCTCGTTTATTTCCTTGATAGCTCAAACAGTTGGTTTTAGCATGATTTATGGTTTTCCCTGCTTGTCTACTATCACTTGAAAGCTCTTATTGAAGTCTCCCTTTGAAGTACCATTGTCTTAAGTTAACCAAAGAGGTCGGTTTTGATCTTACCCTTTGCCTTGCTTAAACAGTTGTTTTGAAGGTCTTTATAGTTGCAAACACAGATGTTATTTAGGTGTTCCCTCTTCTATGAATGCAACTATGAACAGATCTTTATGTTTTCTAAATCCTTTAAAATATGAGGAAATAGGGTGTTCCCCGAATCTTAGATTTCATTTTAGAAGTTGTCTTGAAATCATTATTTGCTTAAAGAATGTTTGTAGAATTTATGGTTAGCCCTGTCTATTAAATATCTCTTTATTGATAAGTCATGTTTCTCAAGTTCCCTTTGTTGAGAATTAAATTTCTTTTTCCAAATCATTAATGTCCATCTCATTCCAAAAAAAGGATCCTGTGGCCAGGTTAGATTTTCCCTTTGATATCCCATATCCCTTGAAGAGTTTGTCATGACCTTATTTTGACTCCATTTCCCAATGAACCGGATATTTCTTCTTTCTGTCTATCTTTCCTAGACCTTTTATATGCTACTGTATCAAACTCAACCCAACCAAACAAACATCTGCATGTAATAACTAGTCTAAAATCCATAACCAAAGCAAACAAGATAAACCTTTACAAACAAATATTTGAGAGATCCCTCTCTCAGAACAGGAGGACTAGATCCTGGAACTCTAAAGATTGGTTCTGATGTTGCCTTGTCTTTTGATTTTCCAAGCTAATACTTCTGAGGATACCAACAATGGAAAAACTGAAAGAACTGATGGTGGCGTTTCAAATGGAATAGGTGGGTGGCCACAATATCCACCTGGATCATTAGGGCCCCAAAATGGCTCTTGAAGTTCAAGACCCGAAAACCTGTTCTAAATAGTAATATGTGCTGAAAGTGCAAAACTAAAAGAACCGATGGTGGGGGTCCAAATGGAATAGATGGGTAGCCACCAATATCCACCTGGATCATTCACCCCCCCCTTTACGAAGCAATGGTCCCGATTGTGTTGAGATCCTCCATGAGATGAGGCAAATTTTGTTGAACTGTGTATTAGATTTGTCAAAGATGTCATGGACCTGCGGGCAGACAAGCTGGATTCGTTCAGTAAAGTTGGTTTCTTTATCAGCCTCATACAGTACATGTGTGGATTCTGTCTGTGTAGTCGCATGAGGTATGACAACATCAGGCAGCGGTGCGTCGGGGGTCAGCTCGATGGAGTGCTTGTCCTGACAGTGTAGAGGAACCTCTTTGAGTGAGGAGAAAATGTCCTCGTATTCCTCCATGACTTTGTCCATCTGCTGCAGCCGTGCAGGGGAGCCTTGTTTTGAGGTTGTGGCCACAATATTCTTCTTTCTCTGTGAGTGAGGTGTAAGGAAAATAAATTTCTTGGTTTGGTAAACAATCTTACTGCGTTGTTTTGGAGTAGTCAAAGAGATGACAGGAGGCGGTACCACCTCCGATATCCTGTACAAGTTATTTCCCAAAGTAATAATAACAGCATGAGGCCTAGACTCATACACAGTATGTCACCTCCACAAGTATGGTTGGCCAAATAATACATCAGTTACATCAAGAGGAGCAACATCACACAATAGCTCATCCGTGAATGCCTTAATGTTGTATAGAAGGCGACATTATTAGTGGATGCGCAGATCTCTCCCTGGATGAAGCCACCTGATGGTATATGACAGCAGGTGTGCTATGGTTAGTAGGTTGAGCCGCTTCACGACCTCTGCTGAAATTAGGTTCTTTTGGCTTCCGCTATCAACAAGAAATTGCAGTGGAGAACCCTTCACCCACATCTAAAAATGGAAGAGGCGCTCCCCCTCCTCTGGATCTTTGGGATCCTCCCTCTGGATCTTGGTGGTGGAAAAAATGGCATTGGGGTCTGCATCAATGATATGCTTCCCTTTTTCATCTCCCTTATCTTGTTCTGGCTCGGTATCCTAACATGCATCTGATTCGGGTGCCTTTAGTTCGGCCACCAGTGACTGCTTGGCCCAACACTCTGTTGTGCTGTGAGTGGGGATATTATGGAATTCACACCACTTCCCCGTGTCCATCTTTGGATTTTTGGTGGTATTCTGAGTCACCCTGCTTTGGCTCTGCCCCTTTTTCTGTGGCTTGGGGGTGCCTTTCCTTGGCTTCGAATTCGTGGATCCAAAGTCTCTCTTCTTCTGCTTAAATTTATGCTCAATTTTGGTGGCATATCGATATGTCGTGCCAAGTGAGGTAATTGTTAGGCTGTATTAATCACTATTGAATGACTAAAATAGTACACATAAATTATCAATCTAGGGACGTCTTTTATTTCAATGACAGTTGCACTGTCTATGACGATACACCCAACTAGAAGCAAATCCAAATAAAGGAAATCGTTGTTGAAGTAAATGCTGGAAGGAAATCACTCATGCGGAAATAAAATGATCTACAAGATTTTAATCACACCTCAATTAATCTTTCCTAGTGCGCCACACAACAATTAGCCAGCTGGTATCTCTGATCTCATATGTGTAACAGCATATAAAAACTTGGAATTGAAGCAGATCTATTCACAGCTAAAACAACAGCAACAACACTTCCATTGATACATAAAACAAATAATAAATAGATATATACACAGCTCCCTTAATCGATGCAATCCCTACTAAAGAGGAGGGCCCTTCGTCCTTAGCAGGGTGCAGGAAGAGAAAGAATTTAACGAAAACTAAATCAGATATCGCATGTAATAGCAACACAATATTTCTGTATTATGATGATTGAAAGTTACAGAGTCAAGATGATCATCTCCTCTTCTCTGATTTGTGTTCTTTAAATATACAAGATACAAAAGGGAATTTTCCAACCAACTGATTACAAAATCTAAGAGATCTTTCCACCATGATTTAGCTATAACAAGTCGAATCTAATTATTGCAATTGAGGAAATTTGGAAGACGGCCAGAATATAAAATCTATGAATATGTCCTTCGAAGAACCTTGTGTTTCTCCCAATGAAGACTAAATTTTAGAAAATTGTTCATGGAACACCTATTTTGGTTCGTTCTGCACAAAACCCATGTCTCTAATTTTCAATATTCTTCTTTGTTTGCCCGAAATATCCAACACAAAATTGTCACTTATTATTCCACCGAATTTCTAAGCTGAAATATTTAATTATGAACTTGAAGATCGGATTTCCAATCTCAAAGAGATCTTGGAGGCTAAAATCATGATTTATAACAAATTCATTAAATAAACCATCATTTACAAAATAATTCATAATAATATTCAATTTATTAAAAATAAAGGAGAATAGATATTACTTATCCATACGAGCATAAATAATTATAAAATGGGATTAAATGATAAATTATGATAAATAATGTGATAAAAGAATGGTAGGAATGGATGAAATATATGTTAAGAAATGGTAATAAGAATGACAATTTAGCGGCCCAACATCTCCCCCAAACTGAACATGTTGCATGTCCTCATGCAACCTAATGCCTCTGTATTAGCCAAGCTATAATTCAAATAATCAAGATGCACACCTCAACTTATGATATTGATGGAAGAAAATGGTTATTCCCTAAATGATTCCTTAAAATAATAGATGTTTAATTAATGGAGCTATAACAATTTTAATTTTCAATCAAATGTATATGAAGTTGCAACAAAATATGATACAAGTAAGAACAAACTTCATTAACCATTTTCTCAAAAAATTACAAACCATATTTTGCTGAAATATTGCAAGCAAATTTTTACTATATCAATGATTCTTGAATCCGAAAATTGAATCCAGAAGATGCAATGAAAAAAAAAATCGATATATCAGCAAAATTGTTGTAGGTAAAATTGGTTTTTCTTGGAACATAGCAACTCTTTCTCCCCCAAACTGGAAAATTAGCATGTCCTCATGCTATACTAGAAAACAAGTTGAGGTGGTTGCTATGATCATTGTTGAGATCTTTGCTTGGTGTATAAGAACATAAAATAAGAGAGATTTTGAGAATGAATATGGAGATTGATGGATGGTAAAGAATATTAATGGCATGTTCATGATAATGAAAGTAACACTCCCCCAAACTGAAAGATTTCGTGTCTCTAAAAAATGGGAAGTAGTAAAGAAGGGGAATTAATGGTTCAAAAATATGGGTGAATAATGCTCAATGGTTTTTCATGACATTCTCCTAAACTTTTAATAAATCAAAAACTTATGTTGTTTTACCTCTATAAAAATGGGGAATGACATTTATGGATTGACATTTTTTGAAGCTGATGTAGGCTGAGATGATGCTGAAAGTGATGTGGAAGGTGGAAGCCATGCAAGCTGAAAAAAAAAGTAATCATAAATTGTAGTAGTGTTTCCTGCCACCAAACTTATTAGTTTCCCCATCATCTATAAAACATCTCATGAGTATCCTTAATCGGTAATTCATCACCTCAATTACCTCATTACCTATAAAAGTGACATAATCATATTGTGAATGGCATGGGATAATAATGGATAAGAAGAGAAAAGATGCATTCATTATACCCATAAGCTTTGGTTGTTATGAGCACAAACATTATGCTTCTCAATGTCTGTCCAATAACCTGGGATTCAAAATCTGAATAAGGCCTCTTTATTCCATGTCAAAACAGTAGTGGTTTTGTTAAGCTATGAATAAATGGTGATTGATTGGGCAAAGCAACTATCTTTGGTTAAAGATATGATACTTGTAGAATAAATGAATGATGGATTAGATGATACAAAATGTCAACTATCAAATATCCTAAAAGTTTAATCCCTGGCATGTAAAGTAAATATTTATAACTCAATAATAGATATAAACCATAACCACCATCATCTAAGAACCGATTAAATATTACCCCATGAACCATGAGTTCTGGAAAACCTTGTATATGCAACAGTCAGCTTTATAAGAAATTGGCTTTGAGAAAACAAAGTAACCAAGTATATTATAGTATTAAATTAACTTCTATACCATACACATAGTCACTGCTGCAAGCAAGCGTCCATAGCCTCGACAGGGATGCCTTTTTAACCCATTGAGATGGCAGCGTCCCATCTATTAGAAATAAGTACATAGTTACAAAAATCCTTTCAATTTAATTAGATGTCAACTAGAGATCATTGTTCGGGCATGGTAACCAGTTAATAACAATGCCATTCACGAGAGCTAACAAAAGTGAAAAATTCAACTCATGATGAGACCTCCTGTCCTTCAGTTTTATGACCAAAGGCATTACCTTGGCTTGGTGACCAGTAGTGGTAATGTCACTTTATTAGGACCTATGATCATGGTTGGTCGGCTCGTGATGAGACCTCCTATCCTCTAGTTGACTATTTATGTTTAGAATTCAACTATGGTTATTGTTAATCAATAAAATATTACTTAATAGATGGGGTGGCAGGTCAGCTGCTTAAGAGCTAGGAATGTCGTAAAAACTTGTATAGTAACTATTTTCAACTTTGATATTTTTTCTTCTCAAAAACTAATAACCTTCAAATGACTGCCGATAAATATATTTTTCATTGCTGAGATTGGGGAAAAAGAAAAATTCATTAGATAATGGAAGAAATATTTAAATATAATTTTGTGGTCATCATCATAAATTTTACAAGATCAGGGACTTGACCCATTAGGAAAGTTGAAAGCTGGCATGATGAAATCATCTTTGCATAATTGTTCCTTAAAAATAATATTATGTTAATAGATAAACAAAGATAAATTGACTACCCAATCTTTATGTCAAAGAGGGCATAGAACATTAAAAGTATTTCCCATTCACCAAAGAGAAAAACAATTCAGAAAGACCTTCATATGTTGAATTCAACGTGAAAATTGGCCAACAACAATAGTTTTGTTGTGGTAACAACAACCATGGCTTAGGTAATAACAGGGGAAGGGAAAAAAAGAACGATGTTAGGAAGGTGACATGAAGGAGGATTAGTCACTTTAAAAAATAATAAGGAATTAAGAGTGAATCATTTGTGACAAGACTTACCATAATAATCATTCTCATTACTAAATATGAGACCTCCCCCAAACTAAATTATGTCTTTCATTAGTCATAGTTGGTCATGTCATAAGTAAAATACCAATGAA
>JAXQQM020075488.1:0-12988 GCA_034641835.2 Pinus albicaulis | reverse complement strand
CATAGAGCAGTTCAACAAATTGGAACTGATGATAAAGTAAAGCCAGAGAGTTGGTTGGCTCATGAAGAAGAAGGTAAAGTGGAATAGGCTACAAATGAAGAAAGAGAAAATGACAAATGCTCAGCTGAAAGAGAGATTACTTAGAATGATTGAGTATTTGGAGAAGGACTTGAGGACTAAAACTTCAAGTGAGACCAAAAGGTAAAATGGCCTTACATCTAACAGATTTTATGTGTTTGCAGGAAGAACATGTGGAGAAGAACAAACTACTAATGTTGTCACTAAGGAAGAAAATGGAGCAGCTAGATGTTTTGAAAATGTCTATGCACACTTGGAGAAAGGTTTTGCTTTCCAACATATTGGAAGCAGAGGAGATTTAAATTGTGATGATGGCTAGAAGCTGGAGGTTGGACAACTTGAAGAGGCTAAAGAGAAGACCCTTGAAGAATCTCTAAAGTGTATAGAAGACTTGGAACAGCAAGAAGATTTAATGATCAAATCATCAAATGACACCATGGGGTCTTATGGTTTTACAACTGACAAGTTGTGTGTGAATGGAGGTACTGAAGAAGACTGTTCATATGATGAAACTGTGATGAATGAAGCTGACTGACGCCAAGCAAGATATGACAATTATCTTTCAGAGGAAGATTAGATTGAGTTACTGTAGCAAAAGGAATTCACTAATTCCTTGTTTAATGAAAGGGATTGATTCAATGAGGACAAGACAGTTATGTCTGATGAAGACAAATTTGTTATTAATTCTGATAATGACAAATTTTTTTTGTTAAATGGCCAAGGGAAGAGTGATGGACAGATAACTAAAGTTATCATAGAGATGGTAGATCAGAATTCTATTTTGATGGAGGATGAGAAGATAGTGATAGTAGGAAACTTGACTTGTGAAGACAGTATGAATTTTTTCTTAGATGAGATGCCAAGATTGTGGCATGAGTTATTAAGTGTTCTGGAGCATAGGACCGAAACACAGAGAAAAGGTATTCAGATTGTAAAGGCATAGATGACTGAGGATGAGAAAGTTCATTTTTATGAACTAGATCAGAGAGACATCCTTGAAGAGGATGGTGCAGAGGAGAGACTAACTGACATTCTCAAGGATTGGAATCAGCATACTGATGTGCTGATAGAGAATGAACGAATTTCAGGACAACATACTGAAATACTGGCAGAGGAGAGAAAGCCATTGAGACCTTATGATTTTTATTTTGACAATTGTTTTGTGAATGCAGATTTTGTTCATACTGAAGATAAACTGACACCATTGGGTAGTTGATTAAAGGAAGAGGAGAATTCTGTGGAAATGTTTGATCCATGGAATGAAGAATTTAAGTTGCAGGAGATTATGCTGAATCAGCAGGATTCAATGCAAGAGAGAGAACCTCAATTTCAGAATTAGGGATTGAAGAATGTGAAGACATAATGGGATGAAGACAGTGAATGTTTTCTGAGCCTTGGGAAAGACTTAGAATTGCAGGAGCGAGAATTGGTGACTCGATCATCAATTAAGACCATTGAGTCTTGTGATTTAAAATTTGACAATTTGGCTGTGTTGACAGGGACTGTAGAAAACAATCCATCACTTGGAGTTGTCCTGAAGGAAGATGAGCTACTGAAGCGAGGTGATATAGTCATGTCTCATGTAAAAGAACTTGTTATTGTTGGTGAAAAGGAATAATTGGCTTGTCTGAATAGCGAAGAGAAGACTGGAAGGCAAAATTTTAGGACTGATAAAACTATAGAAAATCAGAATTTTACTCTGATAGGAGATCAAAATGCAACACTTGAAGAACTTGATTTGATTGCCATAATCAATCAAATGGCAATCAAATCAAGAAGATGGAAGACAATTTCTGAAGATTGTCAAGGAAGAAGAAGAAGAACATTCTGAAATCACTTTGCAGCATATTGATGATATGGTTATACAAGAGAGATGGCTGAAATGTTTGCTGAAAACATTTGGAGAAGAGAATGAAATGGCAGAGTAGCAGATTGAGGTGTTGCTGGAAGAAATGTTGGAGCAACAAATTGAATTGTTGCCAGAGGAGGAAGAGACACAAAGATTCTATGACTTTAATGTTTTTCTTATGATTGCAGGTACTGATGGAAGGACTAAGGGATGTTTAGTCCAGAAGAAGAAAAGAGATGATGACAGTGACTAGAAATTTAAATACCAGTCCAGAGAATTGCTAAAGTCAGAGAGTGAAGAAGTTGTCATGGATGGCAATCTAGAAGAGCTTTCCTGTTGCAGGAAACAAGAGGGCATGTATGATTGGGTGGCAGTCATAAGACATATTAGATGAAGAAATTGCATTGATAATAAGGTTGATGGTGAAAGTGTTTGAGAGAAAGATAGCAGCAAGAAAACAAAGGAGCAGCAGCAGCAAAAGAAAGACCGAAAGAGAATGTAAAAGTGAAGCTAGTGGAGCAAGACAGAATAAGATATGGAAGCCTGGAGAAGTGCAAAAGAAGAATGTTACAGCAGATGACCAATTTCAGAACAAAGTGTGGGATCCAGGAAGACAAGGACTGAGGCCATGATCAGGAGATCATGATAGATTTTAACCTTGGGAGTCTGATGTAGGTGCATTAGGTTCCAAAAAGATACTTTGTATTTCCATAGGCATAGGAGGTCTTATATTTTACCTGCTCATGTAATTATTGAATAAATTGAGTGATTTTAGTTAAATATGGAGAGGAATTGTAATTGTCCTCGCATGATTAGAGGACACGAGAAGTCGATTAGAATGTGAAGAGTCAGTTCAGAGCAGTTAGGGAGTTAGGCTAAATTTAAAACTGTAGGAGTTCAAGAGTTTTGTTGAGTCACTGAAGAATCTGAATCGATTCTTTAGTAGTTTCTGTATAAAAATAAGCCAAAAAGGCATAGTAGACAATCCTGCAGACCTACATAGACCTGCATAGAGCTGTAGATTTGGGCAGAGTAGGAGAATAGAAGGCCATTTAATCTAAAGATTTGGCCGAGGACCAAAAGACTGTAAGTAAATTCAGTTATATGAAGGAACCTGTTTTGGTATTTTATGTGTATTGATTGATTTATGTATAGTTAAATCCTATGTTAAGGATGGGATATATGAATGGTATGCGTGAGGAATTCCTTAAATATCTGAGAGAGAGTATATAAGACGCGTATTCAGAAGTCCTGTATTAAAGATTTAAGTGGTGACTGTAAAATTCTATGAATCGATCACACAGTGGTCGATTTCACAAGCTGCCTCTATTATTGGATTTATTTATGTGTGAAAAATGTCTTGAATCTCTGTAATTAACTGTGTGAGTAGAAATTTGAAGTTGGAGTTAAAGATGCTCTGTACCTAATTGGGAAATCGATGTTGACCCATGGGCACGGTTACTATCAATCATAGGGTTATATGATACTCGCGTTCTGCTAATTTGAACCAATTGAATCCAACTTCTTTATGAATTGCGTGTACCTATTTGAGTAGAGCGTTTAATACAAGGAATCGGGAATTGTATGACAGAGGGTTTCGTTATAAACTTGTGAGTATACTTTTAACTAATGGTAGTGATGGTGTAGTCCCAGAAGCGAAACCGAGCACAGCATAGCGAGCTATGACATTAGAATTGCGAGGAGATTATGTGTTAACGATGTGTTGAAGAGTTGGGTGGAACTTTGAATAAGGAGAGGTAGAACCACAAGAAGCTACAGTAAGGGCGGTTTCGCAGGGAGAAACCATTGGGTTCACGTTATTTAAAAGTGATAAGAAAAATTGTTGAAAAAAACACGACATATGCCTTTGCCTGACGCATGGCCAAAGGTGGGTTGGAAAAACCACTCTCATCACGTTTTTTTTTAGCGTTAAAGCTCGGATATAAAAAAATACGTGATATTCACTTGTACTCATTTGATTAGTGGTTGGAGCACAACAATTTTGGGGCCATCGATTTAATAGGCTTGTTAATTGGTGGGGCCGAATAATATTTTATATGGGCGCTGGCATTTTAATGTCGTGAAGACTTTAAGTTATGTTGCGTGGTTCCAAGTATTGTTTAAATGTTGGGGGTTGGCTTTTTATTTAAAGTCTGGGTTATATATATATATATGGTGGCGTTCTAAACAATGCGTGATGGTTTTATATGATATATGTTTACATAGGCCAAGGGACCGAAAGTTCATTAAAATATGTGGGGTTTGAGTATAGTTTTACGACCAGCAATCAAAAGGGAAATTTTCTGCCTATATGCCTAATGTTCATTACATTTGGACTGTTAGTAAAGCCGAATGCTTAAGCGATGGATGGACTTGATTATGGTTTTCACCCATAAGCTCCAATTTGATAGCTTCCGCGTGTAAGTTGAATTTTGGGTCCTTGTATTTCATATCCATTGGTTGGGGTTGGCTTCTGTATAAGTATTGATAGGAGAGGTTATAATTCTGGTTAAGAGGTGTGGTTTTATAACCATTGGTTAAGAAGCAAGGCTTCCGTATGAGAAGTGAATCTGGTTGTATTGTATGGGATTTTATAGCCATAAAAGAATTGTTAAATTAATATCTCAAATCTTAGATTTGAGATATTAAAACCTACAGATTTGTCTATTTAAATTGCCAGCTCAGAAATTAGAATGTTGAATTGCCCAAATTGAGATTGCTTCGGGCACGAAAAAAAATTTGAATGCATTTTACATGCAGCCATGAGAGATTGAAAATATGAGTAAACAGGGACTGTGGGTTTTACCCGACATCAATGATCAAGAGGCTACAAAAAGTAAACAAAGTGGTCAATCAAAATTTAATGAGAAGGTAATTGGCTGTAAACAATGTGCAGAGGATAAGGGACAATCACTTAAAAGGAAGTCAAGGAGAAATCATTCAGGTGTAAATGATTGTCGAAATGAAGTAAGAATAACAACCATGGAAATTATGCCAATGCAATTGAGCATTGTTCGTATCATATTGAAGTAAAATGATAAGTTCAACACTAAAATTGAAGAAATAAGGAGGCTGATGGAAAATACACCTAACAGGAAGTACTATGAGGAGAAGAAAACAATCAATAATATGATCCAACTAACTGCACAAGGATACATAAAAAAAACTATTAGGAGGTTGCAAAATAAAGTATGGAATTCTCGACAATCAGAAATGACAATAGAAGAATCAATGAAGCAGTGTCAAAGATTGGATGATCAACTACAACTTAGAGTTTTGGATCCTGGCAAGTGGCAGACAACATAAACTATGGAGCATGATAGTAGAGACGGCAAGCAACAACAACATTTTGTTCGGGTTCCTAGTAGACTTAGCACATTCAACCAGGGGGTAAAACATTTTCCACCTGCGGATTTTGATGCAGGAGCATCAATCTCCATCCAATGTACATTTCTTAATAATGATAGACATCTTGTAATTTATGGAAAATATATGTATTTCCTCATTAGAAATTAGAAAAAATTATTTTAAGAGCCAAGTGTCCCAATATCTAGAAAAATTTGGGACTGTAGGTCGTTTGATGAGGTGGTAAATTGCTCAAATGGGCCTATACAATGGTAACAAGTGTTTAATTAATTGTGAGTCAATTTTAGATTTCACGGACAGCTGTCCCATACGATTTTCCCATTGGGATATTTTTTAGTTGTCTTATTATGTATATAGAGAAGAGCCTCAGGAGGTAGAAGGAGCTTATTGAGAAAAAATATTTAAGAAGAGAGTCCATAAGTTCCTTTGTAAATATTTTCTTGTTTTAATAGAAAGAAGACATTTTTCTCGTCTTTTGTTCTCAAACTTCATTCTTATTCCATGTGGTTTTGTCTAATGTATGTGTTAAAACTATGTTAGGAGGTGTGTGTGGAATTAAGTTAGCAGGAATGAATGATGAAAGATAGTCAAAGAACCCATATAAGTAGGAGATCGTGAGAAGATTCAACTAATAATGGTTATAGAATTTTTTGTAACAGTTTTGTTTTGATTAGTAATAGCTTACTTCTTGTTTTCTTCTATATCTAGTTTGGTTGGCACAAATATTGTTGTTTGCAGTGAGGTGAATACCTTGTGAAATATTAGAACTTGAATGGGTTATGAAACTAAGAAGAGGGATCTTGCTCTTAGCATAGAGCAAAGCTATGAGAAAAAAATGAAATATTTGATGTGCCTTGAATGACATATTTTGTATTTTGTTGGAAATCGAATGTATCGTTTTTGATATAACTCCTCTCTTTTACATTTGGTGAGTCGCAAACATTTGCCCAAGTAAATTCTTAGTTAGGTGAACAAGATGGTAGTCAAGTAATTTACGAACCTCAGAGTGTGGTAATTTTCTTTTGTAAGGAGGATTTGATTACGCACCAGGGGATAGATCATAATTGTCATTTAAGAGTCTCAAAAACTTTGAAAAGGCATGAAGCAATACTTGTTGCAGGGGCATGGGGTGGATTAATGGTCCATTGCCATAGTCGAAAGTTGGCCATATGATATATTTTTACTCCACAAAGTCAAGCTTTAGCCCAACCCTAACTTTGGGTCGTGAGTCCATTAGTAGTCTGGTAGTCGCACTTAAATCCTAGTCAATAGGATAGTGGTGACTCGGACCTTAGGTTGGATCCGACTAATTTGTGAGAAATTGGCATCGTTGGGTTTTGCATTCGAGAACGATCGACCAAGTTGTCCATTTCAGAGATTGTGTAAGGTTTTGGAGTTGTGCATTCGTTGCTCCCGTGAAGGTCTTTGTTTTAGTTATTCTTTTTGAGAAAACCAAAAGAGGGCCGCAAAGGAGATTTTCCGCTCATATAATAAATTGTAAGGAGACAAGAAATGTCGAGAGGTACCTTTCATTCATTTAAGCTTCTTTTGTGTTTAAAATTTTAAGAAGAGAAGACCATGTTGCTCCTATGTCAAAGCCCTATTTCTATATAGACATGTCGTGTAACACTTTTTTAATAATATGTCAAATGTTAATATTTATGTTAAAAATAGTTATGGTCTTTGTATTTTTTTTAAGTTAAGATGACTAATTAAAAGAACATGTTGTATTAATAAATGTCATATGAAATCACTTATAATTTTTTGGATACATAATAGTAATAATCCATAGTATTAAAAGTAAAGAATCTCCATGATAAAATAATGAAATGAGAATGAACCTTCATTGTTTGGAATCATATAACATGTTTTTCTTAAATGTATATATATGTCTAATTTTTATATTAATTCTTTATTATATTTTTATTAAATTAATAATTTAAAATAAAGTAATAATTTAATTAATTTAATAATTTATTTAACTTATAAATTTTTAATTTTAATAATGTGAGATTTATTATGGAAAAAAATATATATTTTAATGACCACGGATATAATATATATGGCTACTTTAATATTTCACCATTGAAAAAAAAAATACTATTTAAATTTATACCATAACCCGTTTGTGAGACTTGGGTTAGAGTAAGGTGATTAGAACAGATCATTAAAATAAAGTGATTAGAATAGTTTATGACCTGCTTGTTCAGCTTAATATATATAAATCTTCGCAAGAAGCAAGTTTAGTTACTCATGTCGCGACCTACGGATGGTAATTGTTGGTTATACATTTTTATTTCGATTATATAATTGAAGTATCCAACAAGTATTATGAGCAAAGTCAGAGATAAAATAAATAGCCTTTATTCAATCACTTCAAACTTTGTTCAGTATAGGTTCGGCGTATCTAATCCAAACTTACAATCAAATTATATTAAAAATGACTAGCAACCTGTCTCTATCTTCGTTACTTCAATTAGAATGGATTGTATCGCAATGTTAATGCCCCTCCCTATCTTTATATGTGGCGTTTCGTTCATATGTCAAAAGTGTAATTGTATTCCAATGTTAACTTCAATTAATAACGGCGTATATGGATTCATTATCAAATAGTTTACACGTCAAGGTGCGTCACTCAGGTAATCACGCGACTTATATATGTTTCACGAGCAGCGTATATGGGTTCTAATTCATATTGCTGAAATAAACGGATTCATGTACACTGCATCTATGATTAAAGATGCAGTGCGCTGAATCTATGACTCCACGGTCAATATCACTCTATTCACAGTTTTTTTGAACATTTCTATCCAATTCCCTGTAAAGTAGGGTTAACAATGTTTCAACTTGCCCCATGACAGCAACTAAAGAAATAAAGCACCAATTATGGTAAATCCTATGTGCTTTGCTTTAAAGCATTTCTCCAAGACGTACGCTTATATGCACTCAGCTACTGCTTTTGCACAAGATTTGCAAGATGAGCGCCATATTTTCTGAATTGCCTTTGCCTCTCGGAGTGTGGTGTATCGTGCACTCTTTGTTTTCACATTCCCGCGCCACCGGTTACAAAGGAAATGACCGTACGGTGGAATCGTTTGTGAATGGGTGACCTTATTTACATTCCCGCTCCTCGTTGATATGCGGAGTGATTTCTGCTCTTTCTCGTCAATCCTTGATATCCGGAGTTTACTCATTAAAGTTTCTATAAATTCCCCCTTCTCCTCCTTCCCCTGCATAATTGTAAGCAAAGGAACAATCCATTCGACACTCTGTGTGTTGTAGTTTTTTCAGAAATGGTGCTGGGGAGTGAAGCTTGCGTGTCTTCTTTGCTAGCATTCATTTTAGGTTTACTATGGATGGCAATGGCGAGGCCACTAGAAGCATCTCAGTTGAATAATATTGCACATTATGCATATTATGGGCAACGTGCCTCCTCTCAGTCTCAGAACTATAAAGATGCTCTGACCAAATCCATTCTCTTCTTCGAAGGTCAGAGATCTGGCAAGCTCCCTTCCAACCAGCGGATGAGATGGAGGGGAGATTCTGCCCTTTCCGATGGATCTGCACAAAATGTATATTCAGTCATCCCTTCACCTGCATACAGTGAACAGTTTTCTAATCTGCATTCAGTAATGTCATAACGGTAACGGGTATGGTCTCCCGCGTTTAACATTTCATTTCATGTTAACCTGCATTACAGGTGGATTTGACGGGAGGATATTACGACGCAGGAGACAATGTGAAGTTCGGTTTTCCAATGGCTTTCACCACTACCATGTTGTCATGGAGCGTTTTGGAATTCGGAGAGTACATGGGAGATGACCTCGACCATGCAAAAACTGCCATCCGTTGGGCCACAGATTACCTACTTAAAGCCGCTGCACACCCCGGTGCTCTTTACGTGCAGGTAATGCAGCTATTATTATTATGACTTTTCAAACATACAATTCATGGAACCCGCAGCAGTTGTAATAATCTGTTGTACATATTGCCAGACAATGCAGAATCATCAATATACATAACATATTGACACACAGTGCAGAATGTACTAATCGGTCGGTCTGTTGGTTGATGAATGGTGATTGTAAGTACAGGTAGCCGATCCGAACATGGATCACAAGTGCTGGGAGAGGCCCGAAGACATGGATACACCTCGCAATATCTATAAAATAGACGCTGAACATCCAGGCTCTGACGTTGCCGCAGAAACTGCCGCAGCTCTTGCAGCTGCCTCCATGGTATTCAGCACAACGGACCCTACTTATTCTCGGCATCTCCTTCAAACTGCAACGCAGGTATAATAACAACAATTCAAAGATCTCATATTCTCATATTTTCATTCACCTCACTGACATTTTCGTTTGGTGAGGCAAGGTCTTCGATTTCGCGGATAAACACAGAGGCGCTTACAGCGATTCTCTCCAGTCGGAAGTTTGTCCATTCTATTGCTCATACTCGGGATATCACGTGAGTGTTTTATATAGAGAGGGGAGGGAGAGATTACGCCTTTCATTATGAACAATATATTTCAAATAATAGAAAATGATATGATCGTCGTGTGGCATGATACTCTTTTTCATGCAGGATGAATTACTGTGGGGAGCAGCATGGTTGCAAAAAGCCTCAGGGAGCGTGTCATACCTCACCTACATTCAATCAAATGGCCAGACATTTGGCGCGGACGAAAACGTCAATTTATTCAGCTGGGACGAAAAGCATGCAGGAACCAGAATTCTTTTGGCTAAGGTTAAATTATGCACCAACTCTTTATTACATTGGATTAAGCACGCATCATACTTGCCCTCTATATGTCCGAAAATTATCAATATTATATCTGTTTGTCCAATCTCATTGTTCACCCCAATGGTTGCCTTCATTGTGTAGGAAGTTCTGACAGAAAATGCCAAGTCCCTTGACGAATACAAGGGCCACGCTGACAACTTCATTTGCTCTCTCTTGCCCGGAACGCCATCTTCTCAGGCGCAGTACACACCAGGTCAAGTCTCAATGAGAAGTTAGAACTAACAATACTCCCTTAGAGTATCCACCTTTTAAATTTCATAGTGCTATGTAGCCCCGGCTGAGAGTACTGGATTTGTTCGGTCTGCACAGATGAAATAGTTTAAACTAAATTATGTCAATTGAGTTTTTGCATGCAGGGGGTCTGCTTTTCGACATGAGTGATAGTAATTTGCAATATGTGACGTCCACAACTTTCCTGCTCTTTACTTATGCAAAATACTTGAGCAATGCCAACCAAGTGGTGAGATGCGGGAACATCATAGCAACTCCAACCCAAATACGCACTCTTGCGAAAAGACAGGTACGATCACTTTTTATGGCAGCTACCGCTTGTTATGGCTTTGGAGCGCACAGTGTGCTATTAGGCGTACTTTTGAACCTTATCTTATAAATTATATTCTTAACAGGTGGACTACATATTGGGAAACAACCCTCTGGGAATGTCATATATGGTAGGCTATGGGGCCAAGTTTCCACAGCGCATACATCACAGGGGTTCGTCGTTGCCTTCGATATACAGCCATCCCCAAAGGATTTCCTGCAACGATGGCTTCCAGTCTTTGTATAGCAACGGTCCCAACCCAAACATTCTTGTTGGTGCTGTAGTTGGAGGACCCGACAACAATGACCGTTTTCCCGATGAGCGCAATGACTATGCGCACTCCGAACCCACCACTTATATCAATGCTCCATTGGTCGGCTCCCTCGCTTATTTGGCACACTTCGGATCTTCCTTTTAGTAGCTGCAGATTTCTATTTTTCCGTCAGATTGCCATATTGTTCCACTGCTCAGTAACAGCATCCTAACGAACGATAAGGCCGGAATTTCTCTATATGCTTCTGCACATATAATATTTGCTCCCTTTGCATCTGTTTTTAATTCGCTTTGTACGTTTTGGCAGGATGAAGGTGATGATCTCTATCATTATCTTCACCTACTAGTCGTAGTAAAAAATGGGTTAACCTACAAGCCGTTGGATCCAATCTACAGTCTGTCAGTTTCATGTCGTCTCATACTTATATTTGTATATGAACTTACATACAAGTTGTATCCACATGGTGGACATTTCAGTATTTCTTTTCGATCGCTTTGCAATGCAGATTCAAAACAGGTCTCACGCAATCACACCACTTCGGATTGATAAAGCATTATTAAATATGCATTATTTTTTAAAAATAAAAGAAATAAATTTGTTTTTAATGAAGATAGGTGAAATGGTTAAGAATATGTGTTTTTCTTTAAGATGATAACAAATTTAAAACCAAAAAAAATATTAATATGAAACGAAATTAACAATTAAATAAAATATATATATTAAATAAAATATATATATTTTCATAAACTTAATAGTCAAATAACTACAATGAAATAAAACCCTTGTCCCACCCACAATAAATTTATATAGCAATTTAATATTCAACTTGACCATAATTTTAATATTCAACTTCGAGTGGTTGTATAACAACGGTCCCAACCCAAACATTCTTGTTGGCGCTGTCGTCGGAGGCCCCGACAACAATGATCGCTTCTCTGATGAGCGCAATGACTATGCGCACTTTGAGCCCACCACTTATATCAATTTAATATTCAACTTGACCATAATTTCAAAATTAAATAATAATGATAAAACTGTAAATTTCCTAAAATCAAGTTGACATTCGTACAAAGTTATTTCACCCTCATTTCTTTGCTACGTGGAAAGATTTTGTAAATCGTAATAGGAGTTTCAATTAATGTATCATTTATATCGTTAAAAAATATTTTTCTTATTTTTTATTTTTATTTTTTAACTCATAACAAAATTTACAACTAACGTCTTAAGAAATATTTAGCTTTCAAATTGAATGTTAGTTAAAAATCAAATTCAAATCGAATTAGAAAATATCATTTATAACCACTCGCACTACTTTGATATCGATAGATATTTCGACTTTTTTTATAATCAATTTTTAAATTCATATTTATATATAATTTTAAATTTAAAGAAAAAAAATGTATTTTTATTTATCAATAACAAATAACAAATTTCAACTTCTTTTATTTTGCTTTCCATCTCTTTTGATTATAATATTAGGTGAAAATAATAATAAATAATAAAATTATATATAATAATATATTTTTCTAATATCTCTCTCAACTTTTCATTCTGAACAATTATATATAATAATATTTATTATAAATATTTATTTTCATATATATTTATTATTTTTGTATAATAAAAATCATAATGTTTAAACAAATTTCAAATTTCAAACAATATTATTAATATTATGTGTATTTGTATTGGTTTTACCTTTCTTGTAAATTTTCAAATTAAAAAACTCAAAAAATACCAATTTATATAGTTTCCATGTGAATTTTCTTTAGCAATAGCAAGAAAGTTAGCATTTAAATATTTCTAAAAATATATCACACAAAATTTTATATATTTCATTTGAAATGTTTAAAAAAAAATCAAAAATAAAAACATGTGCTTATATTTGTTTTACCATTCTCGTAAATTTTAACATTAACAAACTGAAAAATATATATATATTTTAAATGTTTGAATTGTAAAATTTACTATTTTAACATTAACAAGCTCAAAAAAAAATCTTAAATATTTGAAGTGTAAAATCTAATTAGTTTTCATGTGAATTTTCTTTAGCAATGGCATGAAAGTTACATTCAAA
>JAXQQM020063549.1:0-56455 GCA_034641835.2 Pinus albicaulis | reverse complement strand
GTGTTGGTGGATTTGGTGCATGAGTGTACCAAACCACACTTTGCTTAAGAGGAGTGGTTGTTTCCTCTTAAGTTCTTGATCAAATGCAGATAATCGAGGGAGTCAGCAAGTTAGTGAACATGTTAAGAAATAAAACATACTAGATAGTGAAATAACATGCATATTTTAGAAATAAAACAAAATTAAACTAAAAACATAATGCAAAAGCTCTAAATAGAGTCAAACAACTTCAATAATACGAACTATGGCGCTTACTTCCCCTCTTATTGAGTGCTATTAGGAATAAAGGATGAAATTTTTACCCACTTGTCAAGGTGCCCTTAGAACTATGGAGTTCTAAGACCCGATGCAAGGATGTATTTACCTCCGAGCTACCTTGGCACAAAGTCCCTCTCTCTACTCCGAAGGATTGGAGTTTTTGGATGGCCAACAACTAAATCCCCTCTATCTCTGCTCCGGATCACACACTGCTGGATTTCTTGGGGCAATTTTGGCCAACATAACAATGTGTTCTCCCTTTTTTCATCTTTTCATGGCATTTTATAGAATATTTCAAAATCACCTTCCCTCTCGTGGTACATTGATGGATAGTGACCCACGAGAGGAGGATGATTCCATTATGTGCCACATTATTACATTGTGTGCTCCCTTAAAGTCCTAAGGAGGCTTGGGCGGCTATCCTTAGGCAGCCTCAAGTGTGAGATCAATTTCCTAGAGTGTGCCTTGTGGTTTCGGAAAGTGACTTCCACCACTCTCAGGTCCTTTCGGCTTTTTGAGGGAAAGTCGCGCAAAGGCACATTTTGTTGGTTTCTTTAGTGAACAATTTGATTTTTCTTCTGGACCTTAAAGATTTTTTAAATTCTTCAGATTATCTAATGTGCTTAAGCCCTGTGAATCCTTTTTCTTGAAATTTAATAATGTCATCTTTTCTTGTCCGATTTTTCAGTGATAATAGTTGGCCCCTAATGTGTGAGGTCTAGGAAGAACTGTATAGTTGAAATACATTATAGTTTCATTTCTGTGTATTGTGAAGAGAGAGAGAGAGACCTGCGTGTAACACGGAGTTGGAAACACCTTACACCGGGTCGAAGAGTGACCATGTCTTGTGGGAACCCTGCAAGCAATAGTATGATACAATAAATACAATTTTTCTACGAGGCGGGCATGCCCCATGCTTGTGATGCTTTGGCTAGATAAACAAATATATTTGACAGATACAGACTCTGTCTGTGTCACTAGTATGGTAGTGATATTTTGGTTGATGACGACGATTGTTGATGCCATCAGGGGAGTTTTTTCTTTGAAAATAGGTGAAATGTGGTACCCATATGAATAAACTTGGTATAACATATAAGTGTGCATCGTACACATGGGTGTATGACTGGGACCTTCTCATGTAAGAATTGTTGAAAGAGATGCTTATAAAGGCACAGGTCTTCGACGAATTTGATCAAAGTACAATGGTTGTAAGGTACAATACCATCTTGACATGAAAGCTTGTGTTGTAGTCAAATTTCAGGAGGATCGATGACATCTGTGGGCACTGAAGTCTCCCACAGTGCCACCCGACGATGTCCCTTTTGTGGTGAGGGGTGATCCAAGGTATCGTTCCCTTTTTGGAAAATAGGTGTTGATGTCGACAAAAAGGAAGCCTCAACCGAACAAGAAAGTCACTGATGCAAGGGATCAATATCCTAGATGTAATAGGTTTAACATAGGCATGATGGCGAGGGGTGATTGAAAGTTGATGATGGGGATTCGATGGCCCAAGGTCGGAGTATAAAAAGTAGATTAGTGGCAGTCATAACTATTTTTTATTGGGAAATCCCTGGAGTCAGTACGACATCCAGGGTGGGTATATATTGGTTATGAATGTCATGGTGGCTTATGCGTGAGGGTGTGATACTCCGACCAAGGGTGACTAGGGACTACTTCCATGGGAGAAAAAATGGATGGATGAATGGGGGACATAGTGAACATGGATTCTGGTGAAATGGGTAACTCTGACCTCAAAACGGAACTCTAGCCCAAAAACTCTCAAAAAACACACTGAAAAAAAACACCCCAAAAAAGTGTGTCTTCCGAACGCACTATTTTTTTTAAGGTCAAATTTCAACATTTTCTAAAATTATGCTAAAAAATTGTTTGTTGAAAAAAGGATTGAAAAAACACCCCAAAAACAAAAAGTGTGTATTCCAGAACGCACTTCAGTTTTTTTGAAGTCAAATTTCAACATTTTATAAAATTATCGTAAAAATAAAATTGTTTCTTGGAAAAAGGATTGAAAAAACACCCTCAAAACAAAACCAGTTGATGCTGGAATAACAAAACAACAAATTGTGTCATACTTTTGGCATTATTAAAAATAGAAGTAACATTTTTTAATTTTAAAAATGCAAATATTAAAGAAAAACCTAAAATTTAAGAAAAAAAATAAATTTAAAAAATAAAAACATTTAAAAGCTTAAAATTTAAAAATATATGAAGATAAAAAAAATTAAAATAAAAACAAAATAAAAAATTTTAATTCAATCATTAAAAAACCTAAAATTTAATGAAAAAAAAAATAAAAAAATAAACAAAAAAAAAATTAAGATTAAAATTTAAAAAAATATAGAAATTAAAAAATAAAAATAAAAACAAAATAAAAATATTAAATTAAAAAAAAAAACAAGTTAAAAAAAAAAGGAAATTGTAAAAAATAAAATATAGAAATTAAATTTAAAAAAGAAAAAGAACATGCTTATTAAATTTTTAAAAAAGAAAAAAAAAATTAAAACAAATAATTAAATTTAAGGAAATATATTAAATTTTAATAAATTTAAAAATTCAAAATTTGAAAAAAAAACATTATTCAAATTAAAAGGGAAAAAAAAAGAAAAATTAATTAAAAATAAAATACAATGAAAATATCAAATTTAAAACAATATATATTAAAAAAACAAATAAACTATAAAAATAAATTAAATTTAAATTATAAAAAATAAAAAATATATATGAACTTAAATTAAAATAGGTATATACATCAAATTTTATTAAATTAAAAACACAAAAATTTAAAAAAAAGAAAAAAAAAATATTAAATAAAAAAAAAATTTAAAAAAATTAAGTTTCATTAAAAAAAAAATCTAATTTTAAATACACAATTTTAATTGAAAAGAAAAAATATAAAAAATTTATGTAATTAACAAAAAAATAAAAATAAAAAGGTAAAACATTTAAAAAAAATATTAAATCGAAATAAATTAAAAAAATATATATATAATTTATTGAATTTTATAAAATTATATTAAAAAACTAAACGTAAAATATATAAAATTATGAAATTAAAAAAATAAAAAAAATCAATTAAATAAAAAAAATGGCAAAATTTAATAAAAAATATTAACCAAAAAAAAAAAAAAAATTTAAAACAAAAAAATAATAAAATTAAAAAAAATTAAAACAAAATGAAATTTATTTTAAATAATTTAAAAAAAATAATATTTTAAAAATAAAAAAAAAATTAAAAATAAAAATAAAAAAATCAATTAAAAAAAAAACAAATTAAAAAAAAAATTAATTAAAAAAAAATTTAAAAAAAAAATGTGGTGGTGGTTGTTACCGGGCGGCCCGCCCGCTGGGCGGCGGTGGCCGGCCAGGTGGCGCCACCGGGGGCGGTCCAGCCGGCCTCCCGGCCCCCCACGGGCGGAGGAGCGATTCCCGGAATCGCCCATCCGCCCGTCGGGGCCGGGAGGCCGGCCCCGGGGCGCCACCCGGCCGGGCGGCGCCTCGAGGCCGGCCCTGCCGGCCTCCCGGCCCCCGACGGGCGGAGGGGTGATTCCCGGAATCGCCCCTCCGCCCGTCGGGGCCGGAAGCGACGAGGCCGCCCGGCGCGCCTGTCGGCCGCCGCCCCACGGGCGGGGAGCCGGCCGGCGGCGCCGCGCGGCCTGTGACTCCGCCCCAGCTGAGTTCCAGGTGCCCTCCCCGCCGTCCCAGGCGGGAAGCAGGCCCAGAGCGCCCAGGCGTGCCCAGCAATCTGTGCTTCGTGGCTTGAACCAGCAGCACCACGCATTTTTTTTTTTTAATTTTTTTTTAATTAATTTTTTTTAATTTGTTTTTTTTTTTAATTGATTTTTTTATTTTTTATTTTTTAAATTTCAAAAAATAATTTTTTTTTTCAAATTTTTTTTTTTTTTAATTTAATATTTTTATTTAAAATAAAATTCCTTTTTTTTAAAAAAAAAAATTGTAATATATATATATACAACTATTTTTTATTTGATTTTATTTATTTTTTTATTTTATTTTTTTTAATTTTTAATATTGTTATTTTAATTTGATTTTTTTTTTTTAAATTTGAATTTCAAAATATCTAAAATTATTTTTTTAATTCAATTTTTTTATTTTAAATTCAATTTGTTTAATTTCTTTTATATTTAATATTATAGAATAATTATTTTTTTTAATTTAAAATTTAAAAATTATTTATTAAAATTTTTGAATTTTAATTTAATTTAATTGTTTTTCTTACTTTTTTCGTTTATTTAGTTTTTCATTTTAAAAATCTATAAATGGTTTCATTAAAAAAAAAAAAAAACACTAAATTTATGTATATTTGTCTTTTAATTATTTGCACTAGTTTTTTTTCATTTTTCTTGTTTTTTAATGATAGGTTTTTTTTTTTTTTTTTAATTTTTTTTTTTCTTTATCTTTTTCAATTTTAATTGGTTTTTTTTTTAATTTGTTTTTTTTGTAAATTTTAAAATTTGTATTTTTTTCCTTATTATTATTATTTTTTTTAATTTAAATTTTTAAATTTAATTTCTTTTTTTTTTTAAATTTTTTTTTTCTAAATTTTAATTTTGTAATTTTAATTTTTTAATTTTTTTTTTTTAAATATATATATATATTTTAATATATTGTTTTTTTTAATAAGTTAGAAAAAAATGTTTTTGATTTTTTTTTTTTTAATTTTTTGGTCAATTTTTGTTTTTTTTTCTTAAAATTATGTGTTTTTTTTCTTCAAATTTTGTCATTTCCTTTGATATAATTTTCAAATATTTTTGTTTTTTTTAATTTATTTTTGTTTAAATTTTTTATTTTTATTAGCTATTTTTGTTTTTTTTACATTTTTATTGGGTTTTTTATTGTTTTTATATATTTTTTTATCTAAGTTTTGTGTTTTATTACCAACATGAAAATCACCACTCTTAAAAAAAAAGGTTGATGCAGCATCAATACGTTTCAAAATTAGCATGAAAATCACTGCTCTAAAAAAAAAAAGGTTGATGCAGTATCAATACGTTTCAAAATTAGCATGAAAATCACTGCTCTAAAAAAAAAAGGTTGATGCAGCATCAATACGTTTCAAAATTAGCATGAAAATCACCGCTCTAAAAAAAAAAAAAAAAAAAAAAATTGATGCTGCATCAATACATTTCAAAATTAGCATGAAAATCACTAACATTTTAAAACAAATATTCATACTTAATAAATAAAAATTTTAGAGTGTCAAAAATGTGCACCAGAAAAAAAAATGGTGATTCTGCATCACCACTTTTCAAAATCGGGTGCTTTTTATGCTACAAAAAAAAAGTAGGTAACATTGCGGTTACCTATTTCATCGGTAACATTGTTAGTGCACCATTTGCGGTATTTGTACACTTACCAGAAGAATGAAATAATAGTGTTTGGTTTGTACAAAACACAGAAATGGGTGCCCCAAAACATGAAAGTGTTCGCTCACTGATGATGTGAGGAAGGTGTTTTACTAAGGGTGGGGTCCCCATTGGTTGGTCTCATGTGTGGGGTTGATGAAGTGGATGGAAAATGTCGCAGACAAGCTATGCTGATGGAGGTATGTAGGCCAAATGTGAGGCATAGTAGTGCACTTTCGATCTTCTTGAAAAAACTGGTAGTCCGGAAAAGGGGTTTTATTTCAATATGGTAAAACTTGACCTGATGCGTGGTGATTGAAATGGGCATGAGGTGCTTCCAGGACTAAAGTGGCATGGCCATGGCGTCATGATTTTTGTGATATATGGTCTACTTTGGGTGACAGGCACCATGGAGGAGAGTCTCTACTGACCAACAAGGATGTTTATCATATGCGAGGTGGGGTGATGATAAAAATGTTCGGGTGCTTGGAACCTATGGTTAATTTCTTATGGAGAAATGGTGTCAGGATATGCAGAGTTTTTCTAGGACTCTATCATGCTGAGGGTAGTATGATACCTGCTCTAGAACTTTTCAGTGAATGGAGTGATGGATGGTTTGCAAAATACCTGCAAAACATACCCCAAGTGAAAGCATATTATTTATTCAAAAAATTAAAGACATGTGCTAAAAAAGAAGATGAGAGAGGGCATACTTGTCGGCACTGAAAAAATATTTTTTCGAAAGTGAAAATGCAGGACACCGCCTTTGGGTGTTATGGAGTGCTGATCATAGTGTTGCTTTCGGTCTTGTAATTGTGCCTTCTGAGCTCTCATTATGGTCCTCGAAATGTTCTTAAAAGGGAAACATATAGGTGAATATGGCTCACTTTAGTGTATTTGTGTCATTAGAGTGTTTGAGGTTTTGAGAGGTCAGAGGCTTCTGCGGAGCTGTTCTTGCTGCTACGGTCAGCCTGAGTACCCGGGACTAGCGATATTTTAGCCGAGTAGGCCCCATAATGTCATGAATTTTATTTTTTTTCAGTGTGTCGGCGCTAGGGTTTGTATAGGGGGGGCTTGTACGGATCTTAGGTCAGCTTTTGCCTTGACCGCGTGGGCGATCAAGGCATAGGCATGCAATTGTCGCAAAAAAAAAGGGTTTTGCACGAACTTATCGCATATGTACTAGTTTGGGCGTGCCCTTGTTGCGTCTGTGAGAAAAAAAGATGTGCTCTCTTCGCGCCTGTCTGAGGAACAAGCGCGCGGAGGGCAGAGGCTAATTTTTGAATTTTTTTTTTTTGGAAATTTTATCAGGTTTTTAGTGCTTTTAATGTCACTGATATGTGCCTGTTTGATGACAGGATGTTGTGGAGGGAGAGGGATTGGCCTGATCTTCGGGCTGATTTAGCTGCTGATACTCATGCGTGCCCGTAGTTGACACACTGGGGTCTTCTCAAATTTATGGAGAATGACTTGTTACCATCACAGGATCATCTTCTGCGTTACCTGGTCCGATCCTGGAACAAGCGACGCAAGGTCATGGTACTGCAGTGGTGCGACCTTGTTATCCATCCTGAGATGGATATCTATTTTGTGACTGGGATGCTGACTCAAGGAGAGGCGATTCCTTATCCGCTTCCTCCTGGGAGAGTGGATCTTGAGAGATTTTTAGTGGGCCATTGTGGCGAGGTGCCCCTTATGGAGGGGTGCATAGCTATTGCTTCTGTGACTGACCTAGTCGAGCAGTGTGCTCTGGATGCTATTGTACGACTGGCGGGGTCGTCTGCACCCCATCAGGCGTTAGGGCCACATATAGGTGTTTTGCGCCAGCTAAGGGCCGGACACTTCTTCAATTTTTCCCCTTTTGTTATGACAGGATGCTGGCTTAACTTTCCAAGGTCCGGGATGGATTGAAGCTGTTCACATATGCTAGCATTCTATGTAGCATCATGTATGAGCAGGTGGTGCTGCTGAGACCTACAATGGTTGTGCCTGTTGGGGGGCCACAAGAGCCTAGCATGAGGAGGTGGGCCCCTATGATGCCTCATGGAGGGGGAGGTAGGGTAGGGAATTATTGGAATGCCACCACGGAAGCTTGGTTTGAGGCCAATCCTTAGATGTTTCTACCGTTCCCTTATGAAGGGATGGAATTTCGGGGAGACCTAGACATGGTATTCCTGCTGGCTATGCTTGGGGTCCAATAGGTATGTTTTTGTGTTTCATTCTACATTTACTTGAGTATTTATGTTTTTTATGTGTATTATGATGACACTAACATAATTTTGTTACTCTTGCAGATGTTGGCGAGGTCGGACGTCCCGTGGCTCAGTTGGTATGACATCAACCGATTCGCTGGCCTTGAGGTGTTCCTCGTGGGGGACAAGGAGGAGCTCAGGTACAGCCTAAGGGTGGAGCACCTGGCAGGGGGGCTGGTCCCTTGGGGGAGGGTAGTAGCTTAGTTACTACTGAGACTTCTGCTGAGCAAGCTTGTGCCGAGACGGCAAAGGCTCGTGTTGCCGAGTTGACATAGTAGGTGGCTGCTCTAGAGGTGAGAGCTCGGGTGGTAGAGGATGCATGGGGTCGAGTGAACCAATTGACCCAGGGGATGCCTACACGAGGCTTCATGGATTACATTGATGATGCATGGCTAGAGACATTGATGGCCCAAGAGAGGGGATATCGGCCGATTTTTCATCGGGTGACGATCTTCGTATTGACGGCGACTCCAGTGTTGGTACCAGGAGCGGCTGTGGGTCCAGGTGATCTACCTGGGGGAGCACGGCCATAGATCATATATTGTACACAGGGAAAGCATCTGTTATGAGGATGCTTCCCTTATTTTTTTCGACTTGTATACTTGTATCTTTTGGGCTGACTTATGGGTCATAGACACTATTTTTGTACTGAGACACATATATTTTTGGTATATACGAGAGAGATATTTTTTGTAGCTCTACATGGTGTGCCCCCTATTTTTTGTCTATGGATTATGCTATGCTAATGGAAATCTATGTTTTCAATGTTTTTTTTTATTTTTATATATGATGGTTTATCCGAGAGGCATTCTAGTTTAGGATATTGTTAGCTATGCGATCAACTTTTTGGTTTTGATTTCTGGGTGCATGTGTGAATGTAATGTGATCAAACTATCGGCGTAATATTTTTGCATGCAAGTATTTTCTAAAGATATGTGGATCCTATACCTCAAATGCTTGGTTTAACTATGACACCACTAACTGGGAATCGAGGTAGATATGCATATGGCGTATGCCCTGATTGAGGGCGTCACACATAAGTCCAATGACAACGTCATATTCTGCCTGATTATTTTTCGTTGAACTGATGCAAACACCATTGGTGCAGACTGGCGATTGGTCAGGGTGGTAGATGACCCAGGCGGCTGCTGCTAAACTTTGAGACCATCGCAATGCTCCATCGGCGAATTCAAAGTAACGTTCGGGTTGATAATCCATTGTGACACCAGAGTGTATTTTGTGACAAGTCTCTTGGTCAAAAATTTAAAATTTTTGGGTTTGTGTGCATTGACTCTAGTGGTGGGCCTTCTCGGACCTTATGGGTAGAATTTCTTAAGGTAAAGGCCATTGATAGGGTTGCTAAAGAATGTTCCTTCTAGCTCAGTTAAGTTGTATGCTCCCTTGAGGAGGCAATGTTTTATGATGTAGGGTCCTTTCCACAAAGTTTCCAACTTTCCTAGACCTAGGGCTTCTTTTGTGACATCGTAGTGGAGGAATAACTCTCCCTCGGTGAATGAATGAGGGTTGATGTGGCGGTTGAATGATGCTTTTACCAATTTCTTGTGGGCTTCGTTGTGTTTCAGTGACTGCCGTTGACTTTCGCCGACGAACTCTAGTTGTACTAAATGTTGTTCTAGAGGTTGGGCATCATCGAGGAGTTTGATCGCGGTATGTAAGTTCGAGATCTTGCGTTCTATGGGAATCACAGGTTCGACTCCGTATACCAAGTGGAAGGGGGTGAAAATAGTGGATGTTTTCACGACCATGTGGTATGCCCATAGGGCGGAGAAAAGCATGTGGTGCCAATTGGTTTTATGGTTATTCATCATGTGTTGTAACATAGTTTTGAGAAATTTATTCACAACTTCTACCTGTCCATTGGATTGGGGGTAGTATGGTGAAGCAAATTCATGAGTGAATTCGAGATGGTGAGATAAATCCCAGAAAACTTCATTCTCGAAGTGTTTCCCATGGTTAGGGACTAACTCCTTGGGAACACTGAACTGGGAAATGACATGGTTAAATAGAAATCGTGTGGCAGTTTCTATGGTGTTGTCATATGTGGGCATAACTTCTACCCACTTGGTGAAATAATTGATAGCCACGATGATTTATTTGTAATTTATTAATGATGCAGGGTTGCAAGTCATGAAGTTAATCCCCCATTTGAAAAAAGGATTAGTGACGATGATAGGGTGCAGGGGAGCGAGAGGGGCTCTTGCCTTATGAGTTAAGTGCTGAGATCACTAGAACCTCTTCACTATTGTAACATAATCACGGAACAAAGTGGGCCATAAATATCCTGCTCGTAGGAATTTTTGGGTGGTGGCCATCCCAGAGAGGTGGCCACCACAAGCTCTGCCATGGCAGTCAATAAAGTCTTGTTCCGCTAGGTCGTGAGTAAGGCAGCGACGTAAAATGGTGTCGATGCCCCATCGATATAAGACATTTCCCATAAGGAGGTATTGGGGGGCCTGATGGTGAATGTGTCGACAGTTGTCTCGAGTGAGATGAGGTATGAACTTTTGGGTTCGCAAGAAGAGGAGAATATCTCCGTACCAAAGGTCATTGGTTGCTACAAAGAAGAGGTGTTCATCTAGTAGTGAATCATTTACTGGTGAACCTTTGGTATAACTTGGGAGGTCCGTAATGAACTCTGCTAAGATTAGCGCCTTTTTTCTCTTGGGGGAGTGAAACTATAAGTCGTATTCTTGGAGAATGACTATCCAACGATCGTATTTGTGGTTCATTAGGCGGCGCGTGAGCAGATATTTGATGGGATTAATATCCACAATGACCGTGGTGGTATTTAAGATGACGTAGTGGCAAAGCTTTTAGACTGCATGAATCAATGCTAAGGCAGTCTTTCTTCGGGTTCATATCTTAATGTTGGGCCTGATAAGGTTTTGCTAACATAGTTACGTGCTCATTCCCATATAGGCCCTCCTAGATCAAAACTCCGGCCAAAGTGGTCTCAAATGCTGATAGATACAGGATGTAATATTTGTCATAGTCTGGGGTACTGATGAGCGGCGCTAAATATAATGTGTCTTTCAGTGCGTTGAATGATTGTTGGGCATGGTAGTCCCATTTGAATGGGATGTCCTGGTGAAGGAGGGGCAGGAACCCTTGAACACAAGTGGCGTAATCTGGGACGAAACGTCTCAGAAAATTGGAATTCCCTTGCAAGCTTTGTAGTTGCCTGAGGTTTTGAGGTGGGGGTAACTCTTTGATGGCTTGGAACTTGAGGGGGTCCACAAGAATTCCTTGCTAGGACACGATAAAACCTAAAGGTCTTCCTACTATGATGTAAAAGATGAACTTGAGAGGGTTCAAGCATAGGTTGTATTGCCGACATTGTTGGAATACCAGTTGCAGATACTCGAGATGGTCTGAGCGCTTCTTGGATCAGATGGTTAGGTCGTCCAAGTAGGAGAGGATAAGGTGTGCCAAGTCATGAAATATGTAATTCATGGCTCTCTGGAAGGTGGCTCCTGTGTTTTTCAGGCCAAATGGCATTACCTTGTATGCGAATGTGCCCTAGGGGATAGTGAACATGGTTTTGTACCGGTCGATGTGAAGGATTTGAATTTGATTGTACCTAGAGAATCCATCCATGAAGGAGAGGGCCTCATGACCCACACAAGCATCGATGACTTGGTCGATGAATGGGGTGGGGTAATTGTCCTTGGGACATGCTTTGTTCAAATCACGAAAATCAGTACAAAAACGTATGGTGCCCTATTTTTTCATGATGGGAAGAGGGTTGGAAACCGAAGATGTGTAAGAAATTGGGTAGATAAACCCAACATTGTGAAGCTTGTCGATTTCTTGTTTTATCACTTCTGCCTTTGATGGGTGTAGTTGATGCTGTTTCTGGCATATTAGAGGTATGTCAAGCCAGGTGTCAATATAATGCTTTATGATAGTGGGACTAAGCCCACGCATTTCTGAGTAGTCCCATGCGAAGATATCTCTATACTCTTGTATCAATTGGGTATAAGAGGTTATTTTTTCTGGAGAACGTGCTTCCCCAAACGAGATTTCTTTGACCTTTCTAGGATTTTGGGATATGTTCACCTTGAAGGTAGGTGAGATGTTTGACATGTTTCCTTCCTCGAACACATCGGGCACAGGATAGGGTTTTTGAACCAATCAAATTTCCATGATGGGAGGAAATCTTTTGATTCAATCGTATAAATCTCTTGTTCTTTTGTCTTGTTAGTACTGAAAATGTTTCATGGGAGAAAACGCAGGCGGTGATGCATTGCATCCCATGGATAATATGACTCCGTCATGGCCTAAAGGATGTCCTTGTCTGAATGGAATAGGGACCCTAAGGGGGATTGAATCTGCGTAAGGTTGTGCATAAGGGGTTTAGTCCGCACGGAGCTGGTTGATAGACATGAAAAGGATTCCATCGTCGACGTGGTGGAACCAGACGCAGTTGACAGAGTGTATATCGATTGGGTTTACATTGTCGTAGGTACATGGTTACACCATTTTTTTATCATCTAACCTATTACTATTAGAAGGACCTAAGTACACCATGTAAGACCAATTTTACCCTAAGTAAAATTGCTTTCACTATGAAAAATAACCTAGTAAACCACCTTTATTAAGTTGTTTATGGTCTAAATAGGAAACCCCATGAGGAAATATTAAATAAATCTACATTTGTTTGATTTTCCTCAAGGAATAATTAGTTAAACAAAAGTTTAATTAATATTCCTGGTCTTATTTAACACAAAACAGGAAAATTAATTAGATAAATCACTATTTATCTTATTATTTTCTAGGAATAATTATTTAAACCTTATTTAAATAATATTCCTTTTTAAATTTGACTAAATCATCCATAAATAATTAAATAAATCATTATTATTTGATTATTACTCAACCACATCCTTAAAATAATAAATAAATCATTTATTTATTTATTATTTACAAATAAAGGGATTTGACCCAAGTCAAATTCTTTTTCTCTCCAACAAATATAATAAACTATTCCATAAAAGTTGGATCTAGATCTGGTTAATAATATTTTAATTATGCACCAATATCTAGACTAACTCAATATTTTGTTATAAACAGAAGGGTTTTTCCATTCACTCACTACCTTTTGTTGCCTAAAGATCATTTTGGATCTATACTTTTGGTCTGACTTTGATCCACCACCATTGTCATATTTTGCTATCATTTTTCTTGTGAAATCCCTTTGAGTTCCATTTTTGTCTGGGTTTTCTACACCATCAAGAGAGAGGGATTTTAGATCTGAAGTGTCGAGGACTTACAAGAACCCATCCCATTGAGGAGGACTGGTAACATCCTTCTATGTTATCCTCCCAGGTGCCATAAATACAAAATTATTTAAACATATTCTTGTCTTGTCTATTGGATGCATGGAGCAGCTCTTGTTTTTATTTACTGCTTAATGTCTTTTAATGCATAGATCTAGATTTTGCAACATTTATCTTGGTCAGTAATTGCAGATCTAAATATATTGGCAGCCATCTTTGTTGTTAGGGCTGTTTTTTATGCACGGCTAAAGTGAGCCTTTTTCGTACACTTGCGAATAAGATTCATACTAACAACTAAGACCCCAAAAAGTGTGACCTGGCCTGTTCCTGAGCTCTGGGCACCTTAACTGAACTTTTAATCCACTGAAATGAAAGAGTAGGGTTAGGCCTCTTACCTACAACTGACGGATCTTGATTCCAATGGTCAGGTTGTCCGCTACGATCACCGCAAGATTTAGGGCCTTCTCTCCTCTCTACATTCACCACAGCTACACTTGCAGATGAGTGAATTTGGAGGGAGTATGCCTTATTAAAAGAAAAAACCCATTATTTTTATTTCGCCTGCTGTGGCCAAATCGTAGCTCAGTTTGAAAAACCATCTGTATCGTTGGAAAGCTCTCATTGAGTGCTCTAATGGGGATCTGTTAGTTTTTTGTGATTTGATAGTTCACCAGAACACATTTTTTCCAAGAAGGGTCACTTCACCGCTCCTAAAAATAAAAAATTTTCACTTGCAACACTTGTACTTGGGGCACCACTTATCCTCCATACTTGTCCATGCTCGTGTTGATTTTAGTCATGAGTAACCATCTTGTACTCATGTTTTTTGGTCCCCATTGGACCTTTTTTTTGTGGCAACATCATCAAGTTTCCCTTGTTTAGAGCATCCGAGTTGAGTCATCATCGCATCCATGGAGTCTATCCCGAGTCCCTTTGTATCCCGCTACAGTCCTCCATCCTTCATTGCTTGGTTCCTCTCTCATGTCGAACATTATGGCCTTCAGTCCTACTGTCCCCTATCCCCTTTGATATTGTGTCAGCCGCTGCCAAGTTATCCATGTCCTTTATGATCTAACAAGGGAAGTCGACTGTCCACTACACAGTACCCCACATTCCATCATCATCCCTGGTGTCAGTCTGTCAGTCGCTCTACTATTTTCTCTCGTGCCTTAGTTGAGGATCCCTTATTGCCTCACCTATGGCAAACCTCCTTCTTTCGACATCAGATCATTCATTCCAGAAGACAGGTCTAAAGGGCGGTGTACCTTGGTTCCAACTTCCACTCTTGTTCAGTGCCTCAGATCAAGCAAAGGGACTCCTTATTACCCTTTGACTTGATTTTTTCTCAGCTCCAGCTCCTTTCAGCATGATCGAGATCCATATACTTGATGGTTAAGTGATGCAGCAGATGATACTGGTGATTCTCGGGTGTGTGTGAGATTTTTTCAGACCTCATGTGGGGGTGGCCCTTCAGGTAGCCCCCCACATGCCTGGATGACCTCTTCAGTACAACCTTCAATGTAGCTCCATAGATTTGATGATGTCAGCCTCAGCCGCTTGCAACACCTTTTAGTTTGCATGTATCAGTCAGATTTTCAGAGCCCTTTCCTATTTACAGGGGCACTTTGGTTGTATTTATATCTCATGTACTCAGATATTATTATATAAGTCTTGGCTATTATCCCAGGCACAATATGTATGTGGGATTCATTATCATATTTTTATTTGGCTCATGTTCATGCTAGCATGTACTATATAGTTCAGTCCCTTGTTTACTGGATGCATTATTCTTTGTAATTTGTCTCAGCGGGCATATGTATGCCTCCCCCGCTGCCTATAGCACAGGTACTCACTCATAAAAAAGACTTGTCGCACCTGTAAGTCTCGCCTCCTCAGGGTATAGTCCTCTAGCACTTTGGTCTACCTTATATTTCTCTCTCTCGGACTTCCCCTTCTGTGTCTAGTGATTGAGTTCTTACCACGTACTTCGGTCATACGATTAGATCCTAACGCTTGCACGCACGGGGGAAATCTGTTACACCATTTTTTGGTCATCTAACCTGTTACTATTAGATGGACCTAAGTACACCATGTAAGACCAATTTTACCCTAAGTAAAATTTCTTTCACTATGAAAAATAACTTAGTAAAGCACCTTTATTAAGTTTTTATTATCTAAACAGGAAACCCCATGAGGAAGTATTAAACAAATCTACATTTGTTTGATTTTCCTCAAGGAATAATTAGTTAAACAAAAATTTAATTGATATTCCTGGTCATATTTAACCCAAAACAAGAAAATTAATTAGATAAATCACTATTTATCTTATTATTTTCTAGGAATAATTATTTAAACCTTATTTAAATAATATTCCTTGTTAAATTTGACTAAATCATACATAAATAATTAAATAAATCATTATTTATTTGATTATTACTCAACCCCATCCTTAAAATAATAAATAAATCATTTATTTATTTATTATTTACAAATAAAGGGATTTGACTCAAGTCAAATTCTTTTTCCCTACAACAAATGTAATAAAATATTCCATAAAAGTTGGATCTAGATCTGGTTAATAATATTTTAATTATGCACCAATATCTAGACCAACTCAATATTTTGTTATAAATAGAAGGGTTTTTCCATTCACTCACTACCTTTTGTTGCCTAAAAATCACTCTGTATCTATACTTTTGGTCTGACTTTGATCCACCATCATTGTCATATTTTTCTATCATTTTTCTTGTGAGCTCCCTTTGAGTTCCATTTTTGCCTGGGTTTCCTACACCATCAAGAGAGAGGGATTTTAGATCTGAAGTGCTGAGGACTTACAAGAACCCATCCCATTGAGGAGGACTGGTAACATCCTTCTATGTTCTCCTCCCAGGTGCCATAAATACAAAATTGTTTAAACATATTCTTGTCTTGTCTATTGGATGCATGGAGCAGCTCTTGTTTTTATTTGCTGCTTAATGTCTTTTAATGCATAGATCTAGATTTTTCAGCATTTATCTTGGTCAACTAATTGAATATCTAAATATATTGGCAACCATCTTTGTTGTTAGGGCTATTTGTTATGCACAGCTAAAGTGAGCCTTTTTCGTACACTTGTGATTAAGATTCATACTAACAACAACTATTCTTGTAGTTGCAGCTGACTCGACACCTATGGAAAATGAGAAGACATCTTGGGTCATAGTTTCAATACATGATGATATGAATCGTATATGGTGTGTCGTGTCATCGTCGTTTGGTGGGAGAAGAATTTCCTTGATGGGAGCTTGTGTGAGCGCAAGGCTAGATCCCTCGTTAGGATGGGCACTTTCCAGCAGGTCGAATTTGTGCCTGGTACAAAGGTGCCTGAATGTTTCCATTAGCAGGAAAAAATATGGTTTGTCATTATGGTCGATGCAAATGGTGCATGGTACCACTGTGTCAACTGAGTAGATTGTATGGGAATCGACACTACTCTTCTTCCCAGAAGTGGACGCTCGGAAAGGATCAAACGTAGAGGAGGAGGATCTCTGCTTCCATTTCTGAGTTTTTGGCTTGGGTATCTTGGGGAGTGTAGACTTAACGCCGCTCTTACCACTCTAAGCTTTGGGAGGTGATCACATTTTATTGTATGATGAAAGTGTGAAAAAATCTGGCAATATATGTGTGTGATTTTCTCTTGGTTAGAGAGATGTCTTTGCGGGAGAGAAGAGACTATGCGAAAACTGTTTGCGAGGTGATTCAGTTATTTGCACTGATTGTACCAGTGGCTGATCAGGTCACATAGTCCGCATGTTATCTAGGTTGAACCTGGGTCATGCTTGGTTGGCGCGCCTTCCTAACTTGTCCCTTATGCTGACCTAGGTATGGAGTAGACTGCCTGGGGGCGTTCTGCATTCCATGTTGGTCGTTGGGTTTCAGGTTGATAAGGTCCCGATGTTTTGTCTCTAATAGATGTATCATTTCAATTAGAGGAAGTACACGCGGGATACAATTACAGCGCTGCTCATGGTGATTGCCTCAACATACTAGGAAAAACATCCTAGAAATGAGATTTCCATCCTGCTCGCTTGCTGATGTGACTTGGTACCAGTGGTGGAGCGCTTCTAAGTCAGGGCAAGTGGCAACCACATGATTGGGCATGTTACAAAAAACACATGTTGGTCTTCTCTGTGGAGGATGGTTGGGGGTGACTAAGGGTTCCCTGATTGGTCATTTTTTAGCTGATAGAAAGAGGATGGATCTACTCATCACGTCTTCTTAAGTTGTTGAGATGTTCATGGATTCAGACTCAGAGCCATCTTCTCGAGGGAGGTAGAATATTTTAAATTTCATACAAGCTAGTGCTGCACAGAATCTAGGGATCTAGTGACAATAACGTAAAGGATGATTTCCATCGCATATTTGGCATGAATACTGGGTATCTGGGTTAGTGAAATATACTACATGGACCAGATACCATCACTGAACTATTTCCTTAGCTGGGAAATCAGTGATGAAATGATCGCGTTCATCACAGAGTACACAACGCTCGATCGGGGGAGGGGGAATGGCTGGGAGCCATTCAAGTGACTATCGTTCCTTTTGCAAGTATAAAATCACGCGAGGTTCATCTCCAGCTAACTGGGTGGAGGGATCTTCCTGATAGGATTTCTCAATGGCATGTAAGGCGTTCCTGTACCAAACATTTCTTGGAAATGATGGGTATAGTGTCCATAATTGCTACATATAGCGCACGCGTGGTTGGTACGCAATACCTTGCCTTGATTTTTGGTGGCAGGTTCCTTTTTAAGGGAACTTGTTTCCGTGATGTCTACCGTAGAGCTAAAGAGCGGTTTTAATTTGTCCAGCTCTGGGTAGACGTGGGTAGGGTGACCTACTACGTCGCATATGGCGCAGGGCGGTGATTCTCGCTACATGGTGGGATTCTCTGCCTTCTTTCCTTTTCTATTGGTCTTCTTAGTTGTAACCATCGGATTTGCGATGGGAATTTCCTTCGAAGGGATGTTTGCGAAAGTCTCCTGAACAGATGGGGCCTGCTTAGGATTGAGGGGGATTAACCCTGTAGAGGTGATGTGTGTGACTCCCATTGTGGTAGGTGGGACTAGGTACCAAACTCGGATTGCAAATGATAATTTTCGTAGGACCACCGTGGCCATGACTTTCTGCAACACAAAACTAGCTGGGGGGAAGAAAAAATGAGTTTGGGAGGCGGCGTAGGCTAGATAGGATGTTGTGGCTGAGGACTCGGTGTCATTATTGCTCGTCTCCACGTCTTGACTGGCTTCGGTGCTTGAGGAGGAAATCATGCACATCAGAGCCTCTGTGACATCAGGTGACGACTCAGGTATAACAGGGGGATCGCTTAAGAATGACCCTAGGATAGACGATGGTTTGAACTAGTTGGGACCATATTCTTGGTACTGTGGAAGTGTCTTGCTAGATGTGTCTACGTAGGGTATAATGACATCAGCATTATTCAACGGTCAATTTTTGCTGTATGTCAGTTGGTCGACAGTAATGATGCGATCCTCATGAGGGAACATCATAGTTCGGAAGATAGAGGAGGTTATGGATGACATGGTATACATATAACTCCGGCCAAGGAGTACATTATAATCCAGTTGAGCATCCAAGACTTCAATGTCTATAAGGACTGTCTTACCGGCTAAATAGACTAGAAATTTTTGGTAGAGACCGATGGGAGCTTAATGGCGCCTGTCGTATGCTCTAAACATGATGTCTAATGGCTTTATTTCAGGAGACCCTAACTTCTACAAGACGTTCTTTGACATGATGCATGTGGATGCACCATCGTCAATGATACATCAGTGAATGGTGATGTTTTGAACTGATATTGGTATCTAGAAGGCGACCATCGAAGGAAGCCTAGGGGTGGCTTTGTCTAAATAAAAAGCCATTAGGCGCGAATCGGTAGGGTCTATGGTGCCTAATGCAGAAAGTAAGGCTTTCCTTTGCTTTGGGCATGATTGTAAAACCTCCAAAGCTGACATGGCGGTGAGAGACTGAGGTAGATCATCCATAATGCTATGGTTATGGGCCACTTTGGAATGGTTTCCTACTCACCTAGTTGGTCTCTTAGCAATATTTGGCAAAGGTTCAATAGGCATATTTGATATGTTAAAAGGTGATGTTGGTGCACTTGTGCTAGCCCCTGACGAATTGGTGTTCGGTAGGGTATCGTAATTTCGGTTTCGTGTCTGAAAAAACATTTCTTCGCCAGTCATGTAGATTTCATGGGTGTTCTTTCTGTAATCATCACGAGTTTTTTGTTGTTGCTGAGTGCTAACTTTCCCTTGGTGGGGAAAAGGCTCCTTCATAACTACTGTCTGCTGTGAGGATCCACCTTTCCCATGGTTACCTTGCAGCTTCTTTATCTCAGGGAGGTCGGGGCAGTGGTGAATGTAATGGTCGTACTCACCATAGATTGAACAAGAATTCTTCATCTGAAGACTCACCCTCTTGTTCTTCCCTTGAGTTTTTTTTGGCTCCTGGTTTTGATTTCAGTTAGAGTTTCCTCCAGCCCGAGATCGCAGAGGGCGTTATTGATTGTTGCCCCCTGTCTAGGATTTCCTTTAAGCTTGTTTTTTACATTTTTCTTAGCCGCGTTAGGAGGATAGTTTGGATTATCCTGATTGTATGGTTGGTGCATTTGGGCTTGGGAAGGTTGCACAAAGTTTACCTGTGCATTATTCTGCATGGGTGGGTTTTGTACTATGGACTGGGCATATTGCAGTCCTTGTCCCTTGTTTATGAATGGTTGTTGAGGCAGAGCTCTTCCGTTAGCATGTCTAGCTGCGTACTAGGTCCCCTAAGCTGGAGGATATGGTCCTCCCTGTTGATGGTGGTACGACGATGATCTATTGGTTAATTTTTGCGCAGGTGCATGATGACTCTGATAGCCGGGTTGCGGTATGTTCTGATTAGAATCATATGCGTAACCGAGGTACTGAACAACGCTACTTAGGTGATTTTGGGTCAATAACCTAATCAAACCGTCTACAGAGTTCGACGCGCCTAAAATTTCTTTGTAAGTTTGCAGGTGCGGGGCGTTAGGCGGGATATTGTAAATATATCATGACTGTGTATAGATTAGCTCAAGCTGTTGGGCCTTGCTGATGGCGTCCTCTTCGGATATGGGATTTTGCATTGCCACATCCTTTGAATTCTCTGTGGTGAGAGTTTTCAGTAATAGGTCTAACAAAACTAAATCTTTGAGTTTTTCTTTGCCACTGTTTTCTCGTCTTCCAATCGCATACATAAAAAAAAAGTGAAAATGAAAGATAGATTTTCCCTTTAAATTAAACCTATATGACCGGTCAAACAAAAAATATGGTTTTTGTTGTTTTTTTGTATGATACTCAAATCCTAGAAGATCTAATCGTCCTCACACGCTCAAATGTAACTGGGCCTTGAGAAGATATCTTGCGAATGTTGGTGCTAGACTCCTGTGATTCACAGTATCACAAGGTCACTGATTATTTTCTTAAGTCTTTCATACTGAAAATAATATTCCATGGATATAATTTATTTTCAGGAAAAGAAGGGAAATCTTGTCTGTCAAGAGCTTCAAAGGAATCTATTTGCCTTTCAGTTCAGGGAAGGAGGAAAGTGTTGCTGAAAAGCGTAATGGTGAGAAAAGTTATTTTTTTTTGCCTTCATTCCATATCATTTACCCTCTCTTACCCTTCATTTTTTCCAAATTCTGAACTCCAATGCTTTGGATCCCATTGAAACCCCAAAACCCACATACATAACCCTTCGAGACTTATTACTTTATAAACAAACTTATATTAAAGTTCGAAATTTAACGCTATAGCTCCACCCACCCATTGAAAAACCGTATTATATTACATTATACCATTATATATTGCATATCATATATATATCAAACCGCCGCCTAAAACATTTGGTAGGACTGTTACACTAAAAACTGTCACCTTGACATTCTGCTAACTGTATGAGCTCATTAACACTCATACATACCTCCTCTGCAAGTCTTACAACCTTTACTCCTCATGTCAAGCCTTGAAAATTAGAGAAAAATTCCTAAAAATATCCTAAACTTTGGTGTCGCACTTTCTCTATATCTTGCTTGCAGTCCCGCACCTAATGTTCAGCTCTCCTGCGTACCTGAACGCACTTTATATGTGTTATAGGTGCAGACTCCTGTAAAATTTGAAAAGGCGAGAAAGTAAAGTTAAAAATTTGAATTTTTGTGGATGAAAATTTTTGGGGATGAGTACGCTTTGATAAGGTGCATGTATCCCTCACCCTAAGGAACTAATCCCTTGATGTGAGGAGTCTATCCCTTTGAAGGAGGATTCTATCCCTTCAAAGGTGGAACCCTAACCTCCTCATCTGCTCTATATAAGGAGGCATAGGGCAGCCTCAAAGGGTTAACTATTGGAGGATTGAGGAGTTGAAGCTTTAGAATATTTGAGGTTAAGTGCTGTTAAGATTCAGACTCAGTTAACTAAGACTTTTGTGAGGAGAGATTACATACCTCTATTTGTATTGGTTGGAAGATTGCAAGGCTTATCAAAGTAGAGGATACTCCTGCTTCGGACCCGGGGAAGGCCTTTCAAACATCAAGGCTAAGGTTGTAAGGTTCTTCTGTATATTTTAAGATTAATACAATCAAGTTTTGTTTTTCTCAATAAATTGTCGTTCGATTGTTTATTTCAATAAGCTGTCGTTTGATCGTTTATTTCATAGATTCCTTGATCACTATGATAGGTATGTTTTATGATTATTTGTTATACAAGTGCTATTTAATCTTTTCTTGTTTGTGATTGCAGGTCGACAAAAGAACTCTTGTTGCGACGGAAGGATTATTGATGCGATGAAAGCACTACGACCACAAATAAGCATTTGGATCTAAGGTAGGATCAACACCTTCATAGCATTTATTTTTAAAACAAATATATTTAGAGAAAGACAAAATTAGTTGTTCGTTTGTTGCTAGATTATCTTCTGACACTAGGGAGATTGGTCTTGTCCACAAGAATGATTTATCTGTCCAACAAATTGGCGACTCCGCTGGGGAAAGAACTTGTTGTTTTTGGTTCTCTTTTATTTTGATTTGAGGAAATTTTTTTTCTGGTTTTTGATTGATAGATATCTGCCTGGGTAGCTTAGGTTTTCTCTGTTTTTGAAAATTTTGAAATATTTAATGTTTTTCTTGAAGTTTTCAGGGGACTGCACTTTGTCTTCACACACAGTGCTGGCATCTCCGCACTTTCCTTAAGTAACCAGTGCGGGACCGCACCTGTTACTTCTGGGACCTGCTGACCTTGTTAAAAGTCTTGAAAAACATAGATTTCTTCTTTCAGTTTAGTTTAGATTTAATTTAGGATTCTTAGCATCTACCCAAATCTGTATTTTTCTGTCAAAAATCTCTTGTTTCTAAGTTTCTTTCAGCAAATTCTTCATCTCATCAATATCCATTAAGTTAATTGGGTGTTTTGAGTCTCTTTTTGGAGAAATTATTAATTTGATTTCCTTTGGTCATTGCTTGGAGGTTTGTCTCTGTCTTTTCACAATTTTACATCTTTTTGCTTTTGTTTTTGCAAAAAAATTGTGTATAAGTGTTAATCGTCTTTGAGTGTTTTTCGATCTTTGGAACTCTCACCCAATGTTCTTGACTTGCACTTGATTGGTTCTGAGATTACATTAGAATCATCTTGTGTTTGAGAATTCTCTTGCATACATCACATTTACATAATTAGAATTCTCATTTTCAGAATATGAATGAAAAATGTGCATAGATTACATTTGCACACTTTTCAAGTGAATGGTGCATAGATTACAACTGCATAGTTTAAATTCTGAAAAATCAATTGTAGATTTATATCAGTTTTCTTTAATTTGAATTTACGTGTTTTTATGCTTGTTTTAAAAACACAAAAATATAAAAAACTGCTGGGATTGATTTTCACATTAGTTTTTTCGATGAAATTAGTGCATTAGAGAATTTGTTATATTTTCTCTTAGTGACTAATTTTTTACTTGTTGAAGGGAATGGAAACTCTCTCCTTTCTTTAGGTTAGGATTCATCGAATTGAAAAGATTACATTATCATATTCAATTGCATTCAGTTTTGGGTCGGGTCATAACACTATTGGTTTCATATCCATTTACCCTTTTGAGTAATAACAACCTAAATAACACAGCGCTTAATTAAAATTCATATAGTATTTTTTACATTTTTAGGGCTTTTTCCACCAATCTAGCTTAGGATTAGTGCTTTGGAATAGGTTGTAGTTAACTTTCCAAAGCAACTAAAACAAACAAGTAGATAAATCTTGCGGTAGGAAATAAATCCAATTGTAATTGGTACAATCTGGGAAGCTTCTCTTAAAGAAGTCAATCATGAGATCATGTCTGAACCTTTGAGACAATCAATTATGTTTCATTGGGGAAGATAGAAGATTTCGCATGCATTACAAACGATAAACCTTGGATTAACCATTGTCGAGGAGCTTGGGGTCACTTTTCGGTAATCCTCGGATTAACCATGTTGAGGAACCTTCAAGGGGATTGAGCTTTATGACTCTGCCCTTACGCGTGGGATCAGATCGTAGAATGTTCCCCCAGTTATATTTGTTATTGTTGGTAACCTTAGTGTCCATAAACTTAATATTATTTCCTAAGGTGACGGTGAAGGAAAGATCTCACTGTACTAGGAGCAGACGTCAACTAGACTCACTTGGACTCTCTGGGGGATTTTCTTCACTCGAGATGGTTTTGTGAAGAAAATTGTGCCAGTTTGTTTCATTAAGCAGGTTTTCGGGGTAACTGTTCCAACCGCCATTTCTGTATTAAATTCTACAATGTTGGATTTCATCACCAACTAGTGTTTTTTAGTACGGGAAGTTACTGTTTGTGTGTGGTTTGAATCCTAGATTTGATAGCGCATGTTAATTTGTTTGTTTTTACTTTTAGAGACCATAGGTGTGAATTGTGAATTTTAATTGTTAGGTGTGAATTGTGAATTGTTAATTTTAGTTTTAAATTGTTAATAAAATTCACTGAAGTTGAATATAATGGCAACTATTCCGGAATTTACCAACCAAGGAATCCCTCTTATCGAGAATCCTAGCACTTTTCCTTTCTTTGGAAATGTTGGTCCTCCTTATATCTCTACATTGTCATTACCTGGAATTACAATAGGTTTACCGATATGGTTATTTTCAACTTCGTTGGCCCCGAATACTCCAATTGTTCCACCTCAACCGGATGCTTCAGTTCAACAGTTCACCATCTCATCATCACCAACCTTCTGACCCTTTACCTTCTTCCTCACCCAATCATTCTTCCTCCATTTCTTCCCTTCGGCTGGCAAAGCCTCGACGTTAGTAACCAGTGGCTAAGAAGAAGAAGAAAGGAAGAAGAAGAAGAAGAAGAAGCAAGATAAGAAAGAAGTCAACCAACCAACCATGGTTGTAAGTGTTAGTAATGTCGAGGAAACCTCCAACATGCATCACAAACCCAAATACCCTTGCAAGATTTGTAAGGGTAACCACTTCCTTATAAATTGTCCTGGTATTCCTAAGGTCTTGGAAGTATGGCATAAAATTCTCATCAACTTACTGTAGATCCATCATCCAGTGATAGTCAGGTTCCTAGGAAAAAGAGTAAAGTTAGGTTTCCTTGTAGGTTATCAAAATGGAGTCATCAAAATCACATTTTACCTCACATGGATGAAGCCTCAAAATTGTTGGAAAACCTTATTGTTCCACAACAACAACTTCCAACTGGTTATTGTAAAATTTCTCCCAACATATCGTCAAGTAACGAAGTGATTGATCTAATTCCAAGTACATTCAATCCCGCTCTTCCACTGAAGAGTGAAACTCATATCACTCAGGTTGATGATCGATTAGTTGATCAAGTGGTAGATTTGATTTCACATTCGCTTCGATCGTATTCTCCCCCGTAGAGAGTGAAGTGTGAACTTCATACCGCTGTGGTTCTTCTTGTTTTCTTTCTGGCGCTTGGGAATTTCACCTGTTTCTACAGAACCCCCTCCAAGTACTAAGGTCTTTTCCTTTGATTGGAATAGACTGACAGAACCTCGTCTTCCTTCCTATATCCCTTTCCAAATCATTGTGAAGTTTGGTGGTAGGGACATACACCGCACACAGGTAGATGAAGGTGCTTCTGTTAGTATTTTATCCTCAACTGCTTGGCAAGCTTTGGGCTCCCCTAAGCTTGTGCCTATTACGCAGAATCTGAAAGCTTTTAACAGAACCATTAGTGAACCTTTAGGGATCCTTCCTAATTTTTCTATTACTTTGGAAGGTAAAACTATCTATATTGATCTTATGGTAGTTCAAGGTCCCTTGGATTTCAATTTACTCCTTGGGCGAGACTATGTCTATGCAATGAAAGTTGTCAGATCGACACTCTTTCGTTGATGTCTTTCCTCTACAATGGCAACATGTGACCGTGCACGCCTTTCTTTGCCTCCCCGGTCTTGCTTCACCACCACAATTCACATCCCCGATTCCTCATACGAAAGAGGTATCTACCTCACCATGGGTTAATTATGTGGCAACTAGTCCCATGTTTTCAGTTACCGATGTAAGCGAGCCTCTCACTGTTTGCTCGAATTCCTTTGACTTAGATCCAATAATTGACATGGAAAACTCTATGGGATTATTTGAACGCGATGTTCTTATCCCTTTTGAGTCCCTTGACATGTGTTCCTTTCATAGAACTGTTCTTCCATCTGATGAAGACCTCTTGGAAGCCATGATCAAGGTGTGTCCATTGACATGTGTTTCTTCCTTTTGGAATCCATGAATCGCTGGGTGTGGAGGAGTTCTTTTCCCGCCAACTCGTTAAAAATGAAACAGTGTCTCCGAGGATAGTTCGTTTTATCGTGTCAACCTCGTTAAAAAATGAATCAGTGAGTCCGAGGATAGTTCCTTTTACTGTGTCAACCTCGTTAAAAAATGAATCAGTGAGTCCGAGGATAGTTCCTTTTACTGTGTCAACCTCGTTAAAAAATGAATCAGTGAGTTCGAGGATAGTTCCTTTTACTGTGTCAACCTCGTTAAAAAATGAATCAGTGAGTCCGAGGATAGTTCCTTTTACTGTGTCAACCTCGTTAAAAAATGAATCAGTGAGTCCGAGGATAGTTCCTTTTACTGTGTCAACCTCGTTAAAAAATGAATCAGCTTGGTCAGAGCATAGTTCATTTTTCTTTGTATTGCCTGTTTAAAAATGAAACAAGCTTCTCATGAGGACAATTTTTTCCCCGTGTCAACCTCATTAAAAAAATGAATTAGTAGGTAGATCAGAGAGAGTAGATAGATAGATTAGAAATAAGTAGTTTTGAGATAGGCTCTGTTACTGTGTCAACCTCATTAAAAAATGAAACACGTTGCCATGAGCATAGTTCTTTTCCTGTGTCAATCTCGTTAAAAAATGAAACAAATCCTCCCCTAATTGAGTTGAGTCTTTGACTAGATCTCGTAAATGTTAAGTCGTATATTTAGGTTAGTTATTTTAGTTTTTGCATAATTTTCTTACAGTTTTAGGTTGAGTCTTTCATATGATCTCGTAAATAAACCTTCATTCCATCCAGCTATTAATTACCAGCAGTGTACTTAGTTGAATGAAATGAAGCTGGGGGGGCATGCACTCTAGCTGTTACACTTAGGGGGCATCAAGCACAGTTTTCCTTCTGTTTCAAGTTTGTGCAAAAATGAAACCACTCTGAAGCATAGTTTTTCTTTGTTTCAAGCTTTTGTAAAAATGAAACCTATCTGGAGTCAATTTCGGTTATTTTCAAGACTCGTTAAAACTCATGAAAATCCAGAGATTATTTTGCTATCTTTCATTCTCGTAAAACACATGAAAATGCCGAGTTCTTTCCGTCTTTTCCTGCTCGTAAATTAAATTGAAATTTGGCCACATGAGTACATTTTTATCCCTTTTTCAAACTCGTTAAAACTTACGAAAAAGAGAAATCATGAGTAAATTTTTATCCCTTTTTCGAACTTGTTAAAATTTACAGAAAAAGCGAAACTACTGAGTATACTTTTATCACTTTTTCGGACTCTTGAAAATTACGAAAAAGTGAAACCCTGGAGTTCTCTTTTAAGCCCTTTCGTAATTTCAAACATGAAAAGATTGGTTTAGCACTTGATTATTCGAACTCGTTTAAAGTAAAATGAACAATCGTCCCTTCGCATAAGTTTACCCCCCTTTACGATCGAAATGGACTATTTACGAAAAGGGTATATGTCGACTCAATTACAAAATGTTACTGATAGTTCTCTCTCGCATTATTTTATCCTTTTTCGGGCTCGAGAGACTAAATTTACGAAAAAGTACCTCCATGGAGTCTTCTTAAGTTTTTTCTTCTGACTCCCTAAAATTGAAAAAACATCGAGTTTCTCCTATACTGGACTCGCTAAAATTTAACAGTAAAGGGCCTGTTCAATTTTAAACAGGAACGAACCACTCCTTCTTAGGGTTCGAATCTTAAACTAAGTTGGACTCATCCGAAGGATGAGCTTATAAAAAAGCAAATGTTATCCTCCTTAAGCTTGTCAAAAATAAAGAGGTACTTGCCAGAAATGGTGGGGGAAAAGAGAGAAAAATGAACCTGTTTGTTGTATTTTGATTATTCTAAAAGCCGTTAACCACTCTTGAACGCCTACACTCTTTTTGTTCCATTGGTTAAAACTTACCTATCACCTAATCAAGCACATTGAAAGTCTTCAGTCAATTCATTAGCTTAACACTGGCTACCAATCCATCCAGTGTCGTTATGTGTTCATATATGCCTAAATAAACCATTCATCTGCAAAATATCTGTCATCCATTTTTACCATCCCTGAGTCAGTCCTTGCCAATATATTTCTTCAAAACTTGATCTATGATTTCGTGTTGTGGGCTTGCCTACGACGGATCACTTTCTATCGACGATAGCTCATTATCTAGGAAGTTGATCCAGAAATCGTCAATACCTTGAAATCTGCATGCCTCAATGGCAAGTTTCTAGCCTTCGACGACAGGTTGCATCATTGATCTTCGATCGAATGATTCCGTGACATGTTCGACTTCAGCTCATTCATTCACATTTCATGGATTGTACTGAGTACTTTGAGAGCCATTGACATTACTGGTGGTTTCTCTCACACTTGTTAACAATTTACATTATTGACTAGTAATCAAGTGGTTTCTACCATGTTCGACTTCGACACATTTATTCACATGGATAGAATCGTACTCGTTCGAGAAGCGAAAATCAAGACCCTGGATCTAGTTTCTACCATCCAGGCTGCGAGGAATTTTGTTATTCATTTATGCAGTAGACTACTCATTACAGATGGCCGCGCCCATGCTGTGTCTACACTATTGATGTAATATTAAAATCATTTCTATATCAGAACAAGTTTAGTTAGTTTTGATCTGAGTATGGGAATGCCTACCTCAGCAATGATATGTTCACATATATATATTTTGCATTGAATTTTTTTACAGGTTCCGACTGGGGTGTCCACAGGATGATCCTTGAAATGATAAAGTACTTCACTCTTCATATATGACAGACTTCATCTTCATCTATTTCAGACTTCGCACTTTAGGGGGAAATCTGTTACACTAAAAACTGTCACCTTGACATTATGCTAACTATATGAGCTCATTAACACTCATACATACCTCCTTTGCAAGTCTTACAACCTTTACTCCTCATGTCAAGCCTTGAAAATTAGAGAAAAATTCCTAAAAATCTCCTAAACTTTGGTGTCGCACTTTCTCTATATCTTGCCTATGGTCCCGCACCTAATGTTCAACTCTCCTACGTACCTGAACGCACTTTCTATGTGTTATAGGTGCGGACTCCTGTAAAATTCGAAAAGGCGAGAAATTAAAGTTAAAAATTTGAATTTTGGTTAATTCTAGAAGGTTCTAGATGAGAATTTTTGGGGATGAGTACGCTTTGATAAGGTGCATGTATCCCTCACCTTAAGGAACTAATCCCTTGATGTGAGGAGTCTATCCCTTTGAAGGAGGATTCTATCCCTTCAAAGGTGGAACCCTAACCTCCTCATCTGCTCTATAAAAGGAGGCATAGGGCAGCCTCAAAGGGTTAACTATTGGAGGATTGAGGAGTTGAAGCTTTAGAATATTTGAGGTTAAGTGTTGTTAAGATTCAGACTCAATTAACTAAGAATTTTGTGAGGAGAGATTACATACCTCTGTTTGTCTTGGTTGGAAGAGTGCAAGGCTTATCAAAGTAGAGGAGACTCCTGCTTCGGACCCCCGGAAGGCCTTTCAAACATCAAGGCTAAGGTTGTAAGGTTCTTCTGTATATTTTAATATTAATACAATCAAGTTTTGTTTTTCTCAATAAATTGTCGTTCGATTGTTTATTTCAATAAGCTGTCGTTTGATCGTTTATTTCATAGATTCCTTGATCACTATGATAGGTATGTTTTATGATTATTTGTTATACAAGTGCTATTTAATATTTTCTTGTTTGTGATTGCAGGTCGACAAAAGAACTCTTGTTGCGACGGAAGGATTATTGATGCGACGAAAGCACTACGACCACAAATAAGCATTTGGATCTAAGGTGGGATCAACACCTTCATAGCATTTATTTGTAAAATTAATATATTTAGAGAAAGACAAACTTAGTTGTTCGTTTTTTGCTAGATTGTCTTCTGACACTAGGGAGATCGGTCTTGTCCGCAAGAACGATTTATCCGTTCAACAAGGACTCTTACCTTTATCACATATTGGCAATCACATGCTCCGTTACCATATTCATTGGTTATTGCTCCAAAACTCCGATGCGATGTTAAGTGGGACCCTTCCCTACCTACTGCCACGTCACTCCCATCACATATCACATAAATTACTACAAAAAATTCATCGCTATCCATGTCCAAATGCAATTTGCGATCACCGATAATCCTAACCCCACCATTCCACGTCACCCTTTCCCCACTTCACATCACATCGAAAATACTATTTCATAGATCGTAGAACTTAACTTATTGCATTTCTGCCAACCTTCAAATCTTGCGATTGCCGATGTGCGATATTCATCACATCGCACAGATTTTAATTTTCCCTACACCATTCCACTACCACCCTCATCGCATATCGCAAAACATAAATTATCGCATTTCAAAACTTTAAATGTTTAACCATATTGAAAAACTTATCCAGTCCCAATTACAATTTGCGATGCGGTTGGCCCCACCATAACTATCCTTCTCTATACCCTAATCACCGCTATTATTTACACTCCATTGATCCACATCATCGAAACCATCACCCCGCCCGCCATGTCACCTCCGCACTTTGCATCGCATCACCGATACCATTCCTCATAACATAAATCCTAAAACCTCGCAATGTGCGATATTGACATGGATGCGATGAAGTTCAAAGCTAAAACCTACAGAATTTCAGGTTCGGGTGTATGGGCTTTATATGCTGTTTCATGAAGAAAGAGATAGTACGACAGAATGAATCGGGTAGGAACCGACAAGGAGAAAAAGGCAAAGTAAGGTTGAAAGTCGTGGTAGCAAGGAGATAGATAGAAAAGGTCGAGTTGATAAAAGGCGTTTGTGCAGAACTAATTGTGATATAACAACACAAACTGAAGGGGCATCAAACACATCATCACGACCACTGATCCATGAAAAACGCTAGCACCTCATCAATTTAATAATCTAGCAAAGGTGGTCCAAAAGGTAGATCCAAGATGTCAGGGCCATCCTTGCCTCTTCGACATCATTCGAGCCAATTATGATCACTCTGAAATTAATAACAGACTACTAAAGCCACTGTTATGGATGAAATTGTCTTATCACCGCCTACATTATTCCACTTGGAAAAGGTTTAGCTTGAATGTAATTAATAACTATCATTGAAACAGAAAGAGAAACTAACTTAAGTTTTTTTATAAATACTGCATGCATTAGTAGTATCAGAGAGGCCTGGAAGGGGAAAAAACAATTGTAACAGAATTAGTTGGTTGCAAGCACTCTCTTTGGATGAATAAAAGATGATGTTGTTTTCTAGATTCTTGTGTCATGATCTATGGTGAAATGCTCCTTTTGTTGTAATCTGTCATATCTAGTTTTACATATTGTTTTCTTTATTTACTGTAGATAGAAATTTTTGGGTAGGATTTACCATGGGGTACCCTGCTCAGTCTCAAAGCAGTAATTTATGTTTTCCTCTGAGACCTGAATGCCTAACTCATAGACGATCTGCTCTGCATTTATATTGAGCCTTAATCTCCTCCTCCTTTCCATTTCACAAGCCGTTAAGATCCATTGACATGGCTAGCTTGCATGGTTGCACCTGACCTTAATTATTCATCCATTTGAATCTATGTACAATTGTTTGACTCCATATCCCAATGGCCCTCTTCTACTACCTCAACCATAAATTTCAAACAAACCCCTATGCACTAGTAACTAGCCTAAAATGCCCCCATCAACAAAGTTATATCTAACAAAGAGAGCCCTCTTTGAGTCTAGGAAGGCTAGGTCCTGGACTCCAAAGCGGTTTGATGTTGGCCCTTCGTAGTTCCGTCTTTAGCCTTCGAATTTACTTGTCCTACCATGGCATTAATGTCCCAAAGAATTCATGATGTCTTCAATAACCGAAGAAAATCGACCCAGGTAAGGGTAGAGGATCTAGTGTTGCCTGCGTCGTCACCTATAGGGAAGGATGCCCTAGTTTTGGCCACTAAGTACCATTGTCCCACGTGAGCATTCAAGTCTTGAGATTCTTAGTAATTCAGCTACCAGTACCAAGTATTAGACGAGTCAGGTAGCCCCGAATAGTACAACGCGCACTGGGCCTAAGCTTAACCCCCTCTGAATCGGGTCTTTGTGGCGCTCGGGTTTTCTTTGTCGTGGTCAAATAGACGGATTTAAAATTTCTCTAAAAAGTCAACTTCTATGTTTCAATATGTAGACTGACCAAGGCGACTTATTGTATGCTTACCCCCTTGGTCCTAAATTAAACTATAAATTCTCTTATGGCGCTTATGGGGAGAGTTTAATGAGTTTAGTTAAGTTAGTTTCAGCTGGCTTTTATTCACTTAGGGTGTGAATGTGTGTGAGCAAGAGGTGAACAATCACATAGTTTGAACATGTGGATATGCGGTGATCCTTTTCAAAATCCCCTATTAAACTACATTTGGTTGTTCCTTGCTCAAAAGCAAAACATGTTCGGATATGGGCCGCTTACAAGATTTCCTAGTTAATCTAAATGATCAACTATAGGGAAATGGTAAATTATCAGCAGAGAGTGTTCATATGCTTGCCTAGGATCACCCAAGGGTGCAAAGGCAGCAGAGATTACTTGCTCTCTAAGGATAATTTGATCCTAGTCTCGAATCCTAGTGTCAAAAATTGAACTGAAATTAATGACTTTTAAACTAGGAAAATGAAAAATATTTAGCTAAGCATGTGTGGACTAGGGCCACTTACATTGGATAATTACCCATGCGTTTTTTGGTCTAAATTCACAAAACATAAATTATTTCAGAATGCAAGTTAATTGCCCCCTACTTAAACTATGTGTTCATTTTGAGAAAATAAACTTGAAATCTTAAAACTAACACCTAAACTACTAAAGTGCATCCAAGAGTGCGTTTTAACAAGTCATGGGACACCTCAAAATTGTGCTAGCATATTTCTTATGGGCTTCCAATCACTTTACAAATAGGAAATGAAGGGAAATAGCAGAAAATTTATGACTCTCATTTCCGCACATAAAAGGCTCACACAGACGTGAAGTCTGCACGCAGGTCACTGTTGAACACGTGCAGTCTGGTGTGTATGTCTGTGAAAAAGTCGCGCCAATTTCCTGCAAAACAAATTTTTGGAGCTTCTAAGCTTCGGCCTCTCACTGAGGGTGAATCGGCAGTGAAGGAGAGAAAAGGGGCAGTTCAAGCCAAACTCCAAAGCAAAGAAAGAGGTCTCTGCAAAAAGGCACAACCACATAAACTTGGAAATAAAATTAGTGGAGTTGCCAATCCTGCGTAGGTGGATTTGGTGAACGAATGTACCAAACTGCACCTGCTTAAGAGGAGTGGGTTTTTCCTCTTAAGTTCTTGGTCACAGGCAGAAAATCAAGGGAGTCAGCAAGTTAGTGAACATGCTAAGAAATAAAACATACTAGATAGTGAAATAGTATGCATATTTGGAAACAAAACACATAATACAAAAGCTCTAAATAGAGTCAAAAAACTTCAATAATCCAAATGATGCACTAGAAAATTTGGCGGAAATTTCGACGGCCAATTCATCGCTATTCCGACACATAGTCGTCGCAAGAGCGACAGTTCGAGGGCGGACAAACCGTGGTTTGTCATGCCGTCGCAGTTCCGACGCACGTAAAAAGTGTCGCACTATCGACACTTCTTCCGTCGCTTCCGAACAATCGTCACTCTTCTGACGTCTCACAAACCGTCGCGCCTCTGACGTTTGTAAACTGTCGTACTTCCGATGAAATGTGGTTCGACGTTTGGAACGTCGCTCTTCCAACGCTTGTAAACGGTCGCAATTCCGACCCAACGTGGTCTGACGTTTTGGACGTCGGTCTTCCGACGTCTGTAAGATGTCGCAATGCCGACGATATGTGGTCCGACGTTTGGAACGTCGCTCTTCCGACGTTTGGAACGTCGCTCTTCTGACGTTTGGGTCGTTTCTCTTCCAACGTTTGTAATCTTCCGCAATTCCAACGAAATGTGGTCCGACGTTTTTATACTGTCTCTCTTCCGACGTTTCTAGGTTGTCACAGTTCCGACATCTACAAGGCGTCGGTAGACCGACGGAGGGTTCAATTTAAAAAAAAAAATTGAAACTTTAAAAGATGAGAAACGCTGTTTTGAATATATTATATGAAGTAAAACAGTCCATGAAGTCATTACATTTTCACATCTGAAGATTGGAACCCAACATCCATCCTAAAAGTGGAAGTCCCACCCCAGAGAGGCATCTATAAGAAAGTGAAATAGCAGATGTAGAATAGTAAAGAACATATAGAGTATCGACATCCATTGTTCCAAATACAAATTAAAGTACCCAAAACCCGCAACAGAAAACATTAATCATGTGAGGAGTGTGATATGTCCAAAATATAAAAAGACCATCAGAACATATCAATAAACCAGCATCGCTAGTTTTGAAGGCAGAGTGATAAACATTAATCATTTTTTTTTCACAAGAGAAAAAAACGTTGTTTTGAATATATTATATGAATTAAAACATTCCATGAAGTCATTAAATTTTCACATCTAAAGATTGGAACCCAAATATCCATCCATAAAAGTGGAAGTCCCACCCCAGACAGTGATAAAAAAATACCCCATGTCACATACAGGGACTTGATATAAAACCTAGTAACGGTCCACATGGAGATTATCGACAAATCTGAGAAAGCATTCAAATATGCCTGAGGCATCTATAAGAAAGTGAAATAACAATATGTAGAATAGTAAAGCAACAGATAGAGTACCGACGTCCATTGTTCCAAATACAAATTAAAGTACCGAAAATCCTTGAACAGAGAAAAACGCTAATCATGTGAGGAGTGTGATATGTCCAAAATATAAAAAGACCATCAAACCATATCAATAAACCAAAGAACATAGACCAAGATCGCTAGTTTTGAAGACAGAAAGTGATAAACATTAATCATTTTTTTTTCACAAGAGAAAATACGTTGTTTTGAATATATTATATGAAGTAAAACAGTCCATGAAGTCATTACATTTTCACATCCGAAGATTGGAACCCAAATATCCATCTAGAAAAGTGGAAGTCCCACCCCAAACAGTGATAGAAAAATACCCCATGTCACATACAAGGACTTGATATAAAACCCAGTAACGGTCCACATGGAGATTATCGACAATCTGAGAAAGCATCCAAATATGTCTGAGGCATCTATAAGAAAGTGAAATAGCAGTATGTAGGATAGTAAAGCAACAGATAGAGTACCGACGTTCATTGTTCCAAATACAAATTAAAGTACCCAAAATACTGCAACAGAGAAAAACGCTAATCATGTGAGGACTGTGATATGTCCAAAATATAAAAAGACCATCAGACCATATCAATAAACCAGCACCATAGACCAGCATAGCTAGTTTTGAAGGCAGAGTGATAAACATTAATCATTTTTTTTTCACAAGAGAAAAAAACTTGTTTTGAATATATTATATGAAGTAAAACAGTGCATGAAGTCATTACATTTTCAAATCCGAAGATTGGAACCCAAATATCCATCCATAAAAGTGGAAGTCCCACCCCAGACAGTGATAGAAAAATACCCCATGTCACATACATGGACTTGATATAAAACCTAGTAATGGTCCACATGGAGATTATCGACAAATCTGAGAAAGCATCCAAATATGCCCGAGGCATCTATAAGAAAGTGAAATAGCAGTATGTAGAATAGTAAAACAACATATAGAGTACCGATTTCCATTGTTCCAAATACAAATTAAATTACCCAAAATCCTTGAACAGAGAAAAACACTAATCATGTGAGGAGTGTGATATGTCCAAACTATAAAAAGACCATCGTAATTCATATCAATAAACTAGCAACATAGACCCCTCGCATCGCTAGTTTTGAAGGCAGAGTGATAAACATTAATCATTTTTTTCACAAGAGAAAAACGATGTTTTAAATATATTGTATGAAGTAAAATGTACCCATGAAGTCATTACATTTTCACATCTTAAGATTGGAACCCAAATATCCATCCGTAAAAGTGGAAGTCCCACTCGTACAATGATAGAAAAAATACCCCATGTCACGTACAACGACTTGATATAAAACCCAAGAATCTGGTCCACATGGAGATTATCGACAATCTGAGAAAGCATTCAAATATGCCCGAGGCATCTATAAGAAAGTGAAATAGTAGTATGTAGAACAGTAAAGAAACAGATAGAGCATTGTTCCAAATACAAATTAAAGTACCCAAAATCCTTGAACAGATCAAGAAAAACGCTAATCATGTGAGAATTATAAGTAAAGTTAATCTATTAACATTGTGAATAAAATTACACCGAAGTCAAAAACATTGCCTGGCCATACTCATGGCAAATTTGTCATCAAAAAATCAAAAATTAAGAAGACTTCCCTCATACGGGGAAACCAGTCTTGAACGTTTAATTTACAGAAAACTAAAAGCAGCCCAATTAAGTGCGCCTGCTAAGCAAGAAAAACAAATTAACCAAACTACTCCTCCGGTGGTTCCTCCACGATTCGGCACCATCCTTCGGAAGGTCCAGGATCGCTAGGTGCTACCTCCAAATTCATGCCACGGCTCCCCTTCTGAAGGCCTGAATGCTGGCCGGCTTTTTCCGAGCTCAGACCCGCCGAACGAGTGCATTCTTCCTCCGTTTGGGCCTCCTTGCGGAAAACCACAGTGACTGAAGCTGTGATTCGTGGGTGGTTGAGAGAGAAATTAAAGGATAATTGTGCAGTGCGCGTCGTGGGAGAAGGTGAACTAGCGGTGGGGAAACGAGGAGCAGGGGAATCCATACGGTGGCCAGATGCTACAAGCCGACCCCGCCCACTCCTAGTATTTGGATATCGACCTAAGTAATAATCACTGGACTGGCCGGAAGTCGACTCTGTTGAGGGGATGGAGGGAGTGTGCCGGGGTTGACGTCTAGTGCTCCCCCTGCGGCAACGCATCCTATGACGCACGTGAGGCATGGGTGCAATCTCAGGCGCAGTGGGCACAAGAGAAGGATAGAAAAATACCCCATGTCACATACTGTGGACTTGATATATAAAACCCAAGAACGGTCCACATGGAGATTATCGAATAATCTGAGAAAGCATCCAAATATGCCTGAGGCATGTATAAGAAAGTGAAATAGAGTATGTAGAATAGTAAAACAACGGATAGAGTATCGACGTCCATTGTTCCAAATACAAATTAAAGTACCCAAAATCCCTGAACAGAGAAAAACGTTAATCATGTGAGGAGTGTGATATGTCCAAAATATAAAAAGACCATGAGACCATATCAATAAACCAGCAACATAGACCAACATCACTAGTTTTGAAGGCAGAGTGATAAACATTAATAAATTTTTTTTCACAAGAGAAAAAACGTTGTTTTGAATGTATTATAAGAAGTAAAACAGTCCACGAAGTCATTACATTTTCACATCTGAAGATTGGAACCCAAATATCCATCTAGAAATGTGGAAGTCCCACCCCAGACAGTGATAGAAAAATACCCCATGTCACATAAAGGGACTTGATATAAAACCCAGTAACGGTCCACATGGAGATTATCGACAATCTGAGAAAGCATTCAAATATGCCCGAGGCATCTATAAGAAAGTGAAATAGCAAAGATGTAGAATAGTAAAGCAACGTATAGAGGTCGTACCGACGTCCATTGTTCCAAATACAAATTAGTACCTAAAATCCTTGAACAGAGAAAAACCCCAATCATGTGAGTGAGGCATATGTCCAAAATATAAAAAGACCATCAACGATATCAACAAACCAAAGAAATATAATAGACCAGCATCGCTAGTTTTTAAGGCAGAGTACAACATTAGCTAAATTTTTTCACAAGAGAAAAACGTTGTTTTGAATATATTATATGAAGTAAAATAGTCCATGAAGTCATTACATTTTCACATCCTAAGATTGGAACCAAATATCCATCCGTAAAAGTGGAAGTCCCACCCTGCATAATGATAGAAAAATACCCCATGTCACATATGACATGATATAAAAATATAAATCCAAGTAACGGTCCACATTGGAGATTATCGACAACTGAGAAAGCATTCAAATATTCCCGAGGCATCTATAAGAAAGTGAAATAGTAGTATGTAGAACAGTAAAGCAACAGATAGAGTACCGACGTCCATTGTTCCAAATACAAATTAAAGTACCCAAAATCCTTGAACAGATCAAGAAAACGCTAATCATGTGAGAATTCAAAGTAAAGTTAATCTATTAACATTGCGAATAAAATTACACCGAAGTCAAAAACATTGCCTGGCCATACTCATGGCAAATTTGTCATCAAAAAATCAAAAAATTAAGAAGACTGCCCTCATACGGGGAAACCAGTCTCGAACGTTTAATTTACAGAATTCAAAAATATTACTTAAAGGTCCAGCACAGTAAAATAAACTAAAAGCAGCCCAATTAACTGGGCCTGCTAAGCAAGAAAAACAAATTAACCAAACTACTCCTCCGCTGGTTCCTCCACGATTCGGCACCATCCTTCGAAAGGTCCAGGATCGCTAGGTGCTACCTCCACATGCATGCCACGGCTCCCCTCCTGAAGGCCCGAATGCTGGCCGGATTTTTCCGAGCTCAGACCCGCCGGACGGGTGCATTCTTCCTCCGTTTGGGCCTCCTCGCGGAAGACCACAGTGACTAAAGTCGTGATTCGAGGGCGGTTGAGAGAGAAATTAAAGGAAAATTGCGCAGTGCGCGTCGTGGGAGAAGGTGAACTAGCAGTGGGGAAGCGAGGAGCAGGGGAATCCATACGGTGGCCAGATCCTACAACCCGACCCCGCCCACTCCTAGTATTTGGATATCGACCTGCGTAATAATCACTGGACTGGCCGAAAGTCGACTCTGTTGAGGGGCTGGAGGGAGCCCGCAGGGGTTGACCTCTAGTGCTCCCCCTGCGGCAACGCATCCTATGACGCACGCGAGGCATGGGTGCAGTCTCAGGCGCAGTGGGCACAAGAGGAGATGGAGAAGCAGAATTCCAATTAACAGAGGAAGACAGACAGAGACAGAACCGAGAGAAATGCAGATATGCTGCAAGGTCTAGGCAGCAGTTCAGCTGGCCACTTCTCCTTATCGTCACAGTTAGCAGGCAGTGTAATCCAGCAACTAGCTTGTTTGAAAAACCATAGCTAAACGCCATTTTGTCGACCCGACTGCAATGCAATCAAAGGACGCCCGTCATAATTAATCTCTGATCATTAATAATGAGAGCCGAAGGCCGGATCATATTGGAGCGTGCGGAATCGCTAAGAGGAGTGGAGGCCGATCTTGAACAGTGTTAAAAATTAATTAATGCGGATTTGATGTGAAAAATTAATTGAACAACGTTAAATGTTGATGCGATTGATATGAAATCACCATATCCATGTCCCATCGCCTTAAACACCACCGAATGCACCCGCAGCCGGGAGCAGGGCAAGTTTTTATTGAGGACATGTGGCAGAAATTGATTGGAGCGGATCTTTATTTGGGCCGCTCGCGCAGTGGAAATCTGGACCCGAAAAGTATTAGGGAGAATTTGATAATAAATTAGTGTCACAACTCTCCCTCCGTACGCCAGCCCAACTTCGGACCCGAAAAATATTAGGGCGGAATTCATTTGGTTTTCGCGTCACAAAATTGGCCGACGTCAGCAAGCTATTTTGGAACGCGAATTTGGTTTGAATTATGGTTTATCGCCGTTTGAAGTCCGGCGGGCTCGACTTAAGAACAATTTTTTTTGATCCCATCTTATAAAATTTGTGTTGGTTTTCTTTGATAATACACATATTGATAATAAATCATGGGAATACCACACTAAACATGTGGAAAAGTTATATAAATAATTATTGAGAACAATCATTTTTATGTAAAAATATCCAAGGCGAGGTCTGTGTAGAGAACCGGGGTCGTGAAAACTGTTCAAATATAAAAATCCCGTTTAATAAAGAGACAAAATTGTTGTGCTTTCGGAACCTGACCCAAGGATTGGACATGAGTTAACAAACAAAAGGATAGCGGAACCAGACTTGCACCCATGGTCAAGCCCTCTACCAAAACCACGAGCGGAATCACAAAAGCGAGTTGCCCATATCGCACCGCTTTTGCGGAGTAGGCGGTATTTCCTATTCGCGAGCGATTCCATAGGGAATGTGACACGTGGCGAAGTGACCCCCGGAAAACCACCGTTTAACCCGCACCATCGCACGTTAAAGCCCGACGTTGGAAGCCGAGCGAAATTTCCAAGAGTCGTTGATTTGGAGAAGGGCCATCGGACGGTGGTCGCACGTTGAACTTGCCCGGAGGTTAACTAAGGTGTGCGGAGGATAGCCAGGTACGATACGAGTGTTTGATTGGTTATTGATATATATAGGTGGGGCCGGAGTATAATGAAATTTTTTAATTAAACGATTGGCGTATAATTAGCATAAGTATGGAGCGTGATTGTTGTAAGGCTGGGTGGTGAAATATAGAGCCGAAAGTTCATTACAAGTTATTTATTTAAAAAGAAACGTGGAGTATAAATACAAAGTGTTGAAAGTTAAACATTGGTTATAAGGATTGGAGATAATATAAAGTCGGGAATATAAATTAAAGTCCAATCATTGTGGATAGTATTTATTTATCAAATTCTACGAATTTGATAAATAAACCCGAAGAAAGAAGAAGTCAATTAAGACTCAGGCTGGAGGAAAAGAACGGGGTAAACCAAGGGAAAATGCTGACAGAGCGATTGTAGACACACTAGCTCTCCTTGGGGGTCCAATTTCAGTTTTGTTGCATCACACGATGATCTCTCTTCTCTGGCATTTACTTGTATTGAAGATCACTATTCTAGGAATAAGGAGTTATTTTCTTCAAAAATAACCCTAGCCAAACATTGACAATGCATCAAGGATATCTTTCTATGCTTCATAAGTACATATGTTCTACTTCTAAATCATGTCTTGGAAGTGGTTGTTTTGCTGGAAATTATTCACCAGTTGGTTTCATACCAAAGTCTTTTTCTCATTTTCAGCATCCAATACATGAAAAAGATAATGGTTTAAAACAACATAAATATTTGAAATTTTACAAGAATTGTCTGGCACACTTTGAATATGAATTTTGAAGTCAAGTGCATGATGTTGTATAGGATCAAGTGTCATTTTGAATACCAAATGTTTCACAAGAAACTTCTCAACATGCTACCCTGCAGTAAGGATTAAATGACAACATTGCATCAACTATTTCCATAATAAAAGTGCACCTCGGCCATAAGACTAAACAACTACAAATGTTGTAGATCTAACAAGACCACACAATCAAATGTATTCCACAAGGCCAATACTGTATGAAAAATGAAAAGGAGTTTGCAACCAAAAAATACCTTAGGCAACTAATTCAATTAGATACACCAAACCATCAGCAAAAAGGAAAACCAGCCTACTCAAAAGGCAAGCGTTTACCTCCTTTGACAAAATTTTGAGTTCCGAAACAAGGGCCTTTATTGTCTTGTCAATGCCCCTAGTAATTTGAATGGGGTTTGCACCTGCTACAAAAACCTAAACAAAAAGGTTTCATTTCAAATTATTTTCCACAAATTTAAGATACAACCATTGTCAGTTTTGTATTTCCTAACAAGCTCATAAATTTTGACAAAAGAACCAATTTTTTTTAATACCTAATAGCAATTTTTTCACTCAAAAACTATCTTAGACTCAATAAGCCCAACCCAAAACTAAAAAACCAAACACCATAAGACCCTACAAAAATGAATAGATGATCTTAATCCAATACTATCGACAAAAAGTTACCTTTACACCCTCACTTATTAAACCCTGTGCTGTTGAATTTTAACTTCAACTGCTGCAGCAGAAGGACGGATGCAACAACAACATTTTTTTTTTGGAGGTTGCTTGCATGCCATCCAGAAATTTAATTCAGCATTTAAAATTCCTGCAAGTTTTTTTTGTAGACGGCCGCAGCCATATTTCTGTACAAGATTGTATTTAAACACAACAACCAACATTAACGCAATTCACCAACCAGAAATTAAACAAACATAAATTTACCCCCCAGTTTTGTAAATTCAAAAGGAGGACACGTGGAGCATTAATATTGGATCACATGAAATTGAAGGGAATCTGAAAACCTGAAAACCGGACCCGAATTTTTTATAAGGCACATTGCATTGAGAATTCGCGTTACAAATTAGGCAGACGTCAGCATCCCATTTTGGAACGCTAATTTGGTTTGAAATTCAATCTATTCAGACTTTTGAAGTCCGACGGAAAGGGTTCTTTAATGTTTTGATAATTTAATTTTATGTATGCTTTAATATATACATATGTTTTAAACATATGTTATATATATATCATATGCAAAATGAAAGGTGGGCCATAGAATTTAGTTTTAATTTTATTTTTTTAAAAAGAGGGTTTATTATAATATGTTTTATATGTTACGGCATATAAAAATAAAAAGGACAAAAAATCTTGGTAGTTTTTTTTATAGAAAGTACGTAAATTTTTTATTACACAACAGTGTGTAAAAAGTGAAAGACTGAGTGTAACTTTTTAAGTGTGTATGCATGCGAAAGTGAAAAACACAGCAGAGTGTTTTAGAGACAAAGTATGTTTGTTTTGAACAGACAGTGAGTTGGTTTTATGCACTGCGTTTTGTAGCAGTCATAATTTTGTAATCCCTCTCAGTGAGGAAGAAGTGTAATAGTTTTTTTTTAAGTTATTGAAGGGAATAGAAGTTTGTTTTCAAAGTATTGAAACTCTGTCTCCTGTCAAAGAAATTTTTATTTTCTCTGTGTTAGAGGAAGGGAGATTTATTCTCCATTCATTGTTCTGGAATTTTTCAATATTCCAACATGTGCAAGAACAACAGATGTTGTGGTTCCATCCCTACCTAAATCATTTTTCTTTGCCGCAGCTTGCCTTACCAACTTGGCCCCAATATTTTCAACTGGGTCCTCTAATTCAACCAATAAAAAGGCCAAAACCATAGCATTGAGATACATTTCATTACACTGTCAATAACAATAAAATTTGACTCACCCATAACCCTTTCCTTTTATTGTTGTGAAAAGCTTTATGCATTACTCTAATGTGGCTAGTCCATAGGCCAAGTAGACCACTGGGTAACAAATATGTTTCCTTTCACCTTTGAGTTTTCAAATTATACCTACCAAATCTAAGACATTTAAGAGGGGGAACTAATACAACGTTAAAAAGAAAACCAGAGCACACATCTACAAATTACCTCCTTAGCTACCGTCACACCATCATTAACTATTTTCAGAGAACCATGCTTGCTCTCCAAGACAACATTTTTCCCTTCGCCCCAAGGGTGACTCCAACAAGATCAGCAAGTTTGTTCACACCGCCTGTAAGACAAATTGACAATGCTTTCAGTAAGTGTGCAATTGAATGCCAGACCATATGCCAAAACAAACCTCCATGAAAAATTAAAGCATACAACTCCTTTTCCATAGCTCTTGTATTAACTACCTTCTCTCTGTCGCGTAATCTCAGAGTCCCTCTTTTGCTTGAGCGATTAAAGGAAATGGGTGAAAAACTGAAAGAGAAGACAATTGTCTGCCATAATTATCAAACATTGCACCTAACTTCTTCCCCTTTCCATTGTTACCCAATGAGGTAGATGTGGCAATTGTTGTCATACCGCCCAAAGCAAAAAGGTACTTTCATCTATGTCAATATAGAATTACAAGATTTTCATATTAGTATGAACCTTAAAAACATGACTCCTATTATAAAATCACTTTCAAGTTGTAATGTGCAACTGAACAACTATCGCAACTTTTGGCAACTTCGAGCATTAAGAGAGAAACAACCAAAGAGAAATACAACCACAATCCTCATTTTAATGAGACCGGACTTATATATTTGCATTAAGATAATAGAAGTAAATCACGACTATATTAAGGCTGAACACAATGATCTTTAACCAAAGGTCTCTTAGTACTTGTTATCAAAGTTAAGCACAGTTAGAAAAAGCATATTTTTAATTTAAATTCTTGACCTCTCGTGCCCATCTATGAATGCACACAATGGGATATCTACATCAAATGCTCCTTTATATCCCCAAAAACAAATTCCCTACTACAAGAGCACCAATATTGATGGATCACCCCACACCATCCGACCCACTAGAAACGGTGAAAAAGGAAACCCGAGAAACCTTCTGAAATATCTCAGATGACTATATGGGTGGTCTTTATGAATCAACCAACCATTCCTGTGAACATTCTCATCAACTCAAACCATGAGTATTATGTGACAATATTCAAGTGGATGATGGCTTGAAGGGTGTCCTAGGAGATGACTCCAGGGAAATGGGAAAATCCCCATCTATTGCAAAAGGGATTTCCCGTCCTTAAGAAAAAAATTATAATAGTAAAATCATGAAAAGAAAAGGCTCAAATCTCTCTTCCAGACTGGTGACATGGCACAAGGCCACATGGACCACTGTGATTGGTTGACATAACACATTAGAAGCATGATGTTAGCATCTAAAATATCTAGGACATGTAGCACTCCATGATGAAGACACATGGTGTGTGGATTTGAGTTTTTCAGGTGGTCAAGTGGGCCGAAAATAGGTGAAATGTGGCACCACTCAGAGATTTCCATGTGCCAATTGGTACAAGTGGTAGACAATTGGCATGCTCAAACAATGAGGTGATGCAGGAATGACATGAGGGAGAAAATATCAGAAAAGCCCCAAATCTGGAGAACTAAAGCTCATCACCAACCTGAGATTGACAACTTTACATGATGTAACCTATGAAATCGTAAATGGAGAAATCATAGTAACAATAAAGTAACCTATGTAAAAATAAAGTCGGATTCATCCTCGGAGTGGTAAATGGAGAAATCATAGTGAAAAACAGGAAACATGCAAAGTTGCTTACAATCAAATAGATGAAAAAACACATACAAAAAACCTAGATAATAATCATGAACAAGCTTAATATTGAATTATGAACTGTAAAGGAACTTACAAAATGTGACATTACGAACCTAGTCAAGTGCACAAGCAAACATATCTTGGACATGACCCTAGTTGACAAGTTGTATTGCTCATGATGCAAGAGGATTTGTACCTGCACTGCCAAGTCAATCAAAATCCATCATTATCTATACAATAAATACAAGTAATTGATGTAGTATTTTTTACTCTAAGATACATTCTTATGATAATGTTAGAACATATGTTGAAAATGTCAAAACATACCTGAATAAGCTCCTCTTCGTTTCAAGAACAATTTATTGGAGTTGCATGAACTTGGAACAAGCCTCCCACGATCTGAAAGAGTAGCAACTAAGTCAACAGTGACTTTTTTGTTGCTACACTGGATCGAGGGAGGTTTGCTCCAATATTAAATCGCTCCAATAAATTATTCTCTACTAAACAGGGCCAACCACGTGAAGGTGGAAGCTCTTATGGCCCCTCCCCCCCCCTCACATCACTCTCAATTCCCCAATACCCAATCTATATTTCATTTTTTACTTTCATGAGCATAAAAAAAATATTAAATAACTAATAAAAAAACAATTCAACAAAAATTACACAAGGAAACATTGAAATTAGTGCTTGACATAAAAATAGTATGATAAATGAGTTTTTTATATAACGCAAAAAACATTCCAAGTATGGTAACATTTGTCTTATAATAATACAATATTTTGCATTATCAAATTTTCTTTTTCTTCTTCATATTTCCTAAGCTCCTAATTACATCATCAATATCATTGTGCTCTGCTCTTGTTTCGTGCCTTTCGACCCGCACTGCTGACCTAGTTGCGTAGTCACGATTTCTGGTCTCATCCAGTGACGGGGCATCGCCTACCAAAACAGATAATATAAAAATTTTAATTTTCAGTTTTTAAATATCATTGAACTAGTTTAGTAATATTAATAAAAAAAAATTGCAATGAGATTATTTACCTGGTGCACCAGTTGTCGTTATTGGGACTGTTGCCCTGTCTTCCTCTCTGGTGGTGAGATCCTCAAGGGAAACATTCTTTGTCATTTAAAAAAAAAACCTTATAAGGACAACCATCAAGGTATAATTAGAATAAATTATAAGTGGAAATTAATTACCGTCATGGCCCTCACTGATAGTAGCATTGTCGGCCTGGTCCCCACTACAATGATCAGGTTGCACGTGAGGAACATCTACAACTGGGTTACTTGCCTCGTCGGCAGTGTTGCTCCCCTGAGTTAAACAAAGTTGTTAGACATTAAATTTATGGACGAAAACAAAAATATTGAAAGGTCAGCGTTTTACCTTATCAGGCATTCTGGATCTTAGGACCTGCCACAAGCTTCTGCGACGTTCAACTACGGCTTGATAGCCGAAATGGAAAGCGATATTTTTATCTTCCTCTGTAGTTTCTGTTCTGAAGTCTTCACCCTACATTACATATGATTGTGTATTTTTAATGTTATTTGATAGGATTACAAAAAAGTTGGAAGGCGATACAATTAATTATAAGATGTTTAGCTACTTACAATTCTTGCGGCTAATTTCAAGTAGCTGCCCTAGCCTAGCATGTGATGGCCCTTTTTTTCAATCCTAGCTTTGGTTGCCTTCGAGGCGTCAGACAACCTATCATCAAAATATTGAAGTCAGATATGACGTAGCACACTTTTATTTTATACATAGAGAAAATTAAAGCTATTGAATTAAAGTTGTAATTTACCTTGCGGGTCCAGTTGGCATTTTTCCTTATTTCTTTGCCATTTTCTCTTTTCCGTCATGGATGAGTGCTCTCCACTCACTCTCTGGAACTGTGAGAGGATGCTCGTATCTAGGGTTAAATTGCAATTGCATCCTATAGATTTCCCTAGTATATTTCAAATATTTTCCAGCTACCCGAGCCACTGTTGTTCTGTAAAATGTGCCCACCCCAAAAAGGGCTTCTAGATAATCTAGAAGTTCCTTTTTCAGGTTGGAATTCTAGGAATTCCACCTTGTGCATATGGTTGGGCCAAAAATTACCAACGCATGGCTCTCCAAAAACTTGTAGAACTCTTTGTTTCCTACACAGAAAAAAAAAGATATTATCATTAATTTAAAAATAAAATTCATGATAAAATATGTTTTAGATAGAGTACATGAAATAGTTAAAATATTAAAACTTAATTGGGAGTTGTACGTGCTTTATAGGGACACCTTCATCATTCACCAAAAATGTGCCATTAATGGTCCCCGTGGAACGGACACGTGTAGCTCCAGGAAACGCAATAATGAAGTTGGTCATATCAGCCTCATCATTGCCAACACGTTCAGCGGTTGGCTGGGTGTCTGCTTGGGCAGGGTGTGTTTCTTAGCTAGCACCTAAAGGAGTAGAAGGTATATGAGAGGGTTGCTGGGCAATCTCTTGTCCTTATGTCCCACTACCACCAACACCGGGTTCAGCAAGTGTCAGATAATGCTACATACAAAAGAACTTTTTGTTAGTTTAGTCAATGTAAAAATTAAAAATCAAACTATCACAATTCATCTCATGTAGAACAAAAAAAATATCCTTTTGATTTTTTATTATTACCTGATATGTTTCTAGTTGGGTCATAAGTTGTTTTATCCTCTCTTTTGTTTCAGCTGTTTGAGGCGCGTCTATCAAAGTATCAAATTCTGTTTCGCGCCTTTTTTCGCAGCAAGAGCAATGGAGATATGGATGAAGAAAGCTCTTCCTCATAGAGGGAATCATCAAGCATACCATGGCCAAGTGTCTGCATATTTGAACAAAATTAATATTATTTCAATTATGTAAATAACTAAAATACCTGAAGATAGAGCAATGTTGGCACTTTACATGTTCTTCTGCTGGCCCCTTTCCGCGATCATCCCGTCTCGGGGTTGTTCCTGTACTTCCCTGATCAGTCTACCACATTGCAATAAAATTATAAATTTAAAAACTTGAAAACAATATCTAACTTGAAAACACAAAATGAAAACTGAAATAATTTCTAATAAGACACTGGAAGACAGAGTTAGAGATTCAAATATGCCTTGCATTGAATTCAGTCCTGGAAACATGTCATTGCACATTAAGGCACCCAAACAAGAGACGAGTTGACAATGAGACTAAACTGGGTTATTTGTAGTGAAATTTTAAAATCTCAAAAGGTATATTAATTATCGAAACAAATTAGCTTCATAATTAACCTCTTGAAAGATGAAATCAAGAGTCATATTACCATATTAAATATGGATTCATGTTAATGGAATATGATCCAAGTTTGGAGTTACACCTTTATATGACATGATATCAAATCTTTGGTGGTTCTAATAACTCCATTATTCTCGCTAAGACCTGCCTCTCTTCTTGTTTAAAATTATTTTCCCATTAGACCTATCTTAATACGTTTTTTGTTCTCCTGTGTTGTAACTCCATGTAGAGATAATTATTTGGTATCTATTAATTACCTTTGCTCGGGGCTTCTTTAGTGTGCAATGATGCCTAAGGTTCACACAAAATTTGAGCTTCAAGAAATAAATGAGATAGAGGTTTGAGCTTGATGTAGTAAAGAATCCTCTTGGAACACCTAGTGGATGTCAACCTCTATATAAATTTTGATACATTAGAGCCACAACATAAAACACATGTAGATTGGGCAGGAGGAAAAACCAAGACCTTATATGAAGAAAACTTTGTATATGACCCTATATTAAAGACTGACTACTGGGTTGACTACTGTTTGGTAGGGAACTTATACTTGAGAAAGAAAAAATCTCCATTTTAGGAGTTGTATCAGCTGATCTAGATGACTGTGGTGACAATTATATGTATGAAGTCTCTGAAAAAAAGGAAGAGTAGGTTCAACTTAAGTATTTGATGAGAAAAATTAAATATGAGAATAGAATTCAAAATTTGAAGAGAAAAGTAGAATGAATTTTGATTCTGGACCGCCACCTGAAGTCTTAGAATTCTTTGTTGAGGGCTAGAAATGAAGACTTGGTAAAGGAGACATAATATTTAAAATAAAAAGTCAAATGTTATAGGATTCATGTAGCATATATGAAAACTACACATAGGAGGGACAAGAGGCAATTGAAGAAGATTCAAGGCACAATATCAGAAATCAACATCCTAATGAAAAAGTGATGGAGTTAGGACTTCAAAATTTTGGTTTTTTATTGAGTTATTTGGCACACCCCTATTTGTGTGAGGACACACAATGAAGTCGGGTTTGGGGGATGTAAATATTATAAAATGTCTCTTTTTTTTTATTTAATACCCTCACCACTCCCCTATTTTACCAATTTTGAAGGATATGCCTAGTATTTCCATGCTCTTTTGATGTAGTATGGAGTATTTGAGTACAAGTTGCTTATTTTTCAAAATGTGGTAGGTACATATTTAATTTGGATCAAAATGCCTCATTTATTATATTTTTATAGTTTAAAACTTTTACAAGTCACTTACCTAAGTAGGTGTAGCTCTTGTACTCATTTTGGTGTTCCTTAACTAGTCATGCGATTGATGCACATGTTACAGGATTCTTGCACCAGTTACAGAGTTTGTGCACCATAGTCAAGGAAAAAGACTATTGGTTAATGGAGATATATAAAGGGGATCGTGGCCAACTGGATGATTGAATATTTGTAAATATATCTATGAAATGAGATTGAAGGAATGTGTACACCTACCCCACCCCTGCAGTCAACATAGTAGCCTGAGGAGGAATTAAATTTTTTCCAAAGAAACCCGCACACAATGGACCAAATATTTTTAGTTAGATAATGGTTGTACCATATTGATCACTGGAGGGACGTTGTTTCCTTTTTTTCTTTATATGTGATTGGCTTCATTTTGGCGAGATTTGTAATGTAATCAAATTTTATAACATGATTTAAAGCTTAGATATAGGTTAGTGATGTTATGGTATGGTTGAATTGTTAGTTTGAAGTCTGGTATCACTTTTTCTCAGTTGGGTATGAATCACTAAGCTCATCATGTATTGGCATACTGAACTTCATTAATACATAGGCTAAATGCTAGGTTCTTCTCTATTATTGTCATTTTTTATGTGATGATCTATTGTGTTCTGTAATCTAATATCGCTTTAAGAGGGTGAAAGATGGCTGGTCAAGGCCCAACAAACCAAGCTTGACATGCCTCCATTAGAATAGTATCATGTGGTTTTTTAATACCATATCTAGTGTGATTTTCTTATGGTGTGTTTTATCTACATGCAATCTAGTTTAGTTGTCTTTACGCTCTGTATTTTTCTATATATTTCTTTTATACCTTGGTTTTATGTTATTCAACGTTAAGATCTAAAAGGAGAATCACCATAAGTGAATGAAATAGTTTAGTTTCTTTCACATAAACTAGGTTGCACAAATCAAATCTCTAGCACAGTTATATTTCGTATATGGTTAATTGGAGAGATATTAATGTGATGGGACCTAGGTGCGGAAATGGCTAGAGACACTTACCCACCCAAGTCACTGCCAGAGAGGGGCACTCAAATCACATTGCCATTGCATCAAATGCATTTACTCCATGCGCAGGTCGAGATCCGACCTTAATTCTCTTACGCGCCTCCGTATGCTCCTCATTGCTTCGGCCTTTGGCTCTCATCAATGAGATGTTATTGCGGGGAGATATTTGATGTAATTCCAACTAGGTTTTAAAAATGGAGAGTGGCTCTGGCTATTCGGGCGTTCCTCCTGCAATGCACTGTATGTGCTCTCCGACTACTGGGCTCCCCAGTCAGCGCACGGCTACAAGAAGAAGAAGCCTGTTGAACTGCTGCTTAGACCTTGGTGATGGTATGCACTTCTCTCGTTCTGGCCTTTGTCTATCTGCTTCTGTTTCTCTGAATATTCTCTTTAACCAAACCTCTTTCACTCCTGATCCTCCATCACCTATCTTGCCCTCTGTGGAGACTGATTCCATGCCTCGCTTACATCAACGTATGCGTTGCCGCAGTGGTAGCACTAGAAGCCAACCCCTGCGTTTGCCCTCAAGCTCCACCTTTGAGTTGTATTTTCAATCCAGTGAATCTTTCTCTGGCCATTATCCTAATACCAGAAGTGGGAGGGGTCATTTCCATGAAACCGGCCATTGCTTGGGCTCCTCTACTCCTCCTGTCCCCACTGCTCAGGCCTCTCCCTCGCTCCAAACTGCGCATTTCTCTTTCAATAGTTCCTTGAATCGCCCTCGCATAACTGCCTCAATTACAGTTTCTTTCAAAGAAGAGGCCTAGGCGGGAGAGCCAAGCACTTGTCAAGCGAGGCAGAGTATAGAAGCTCAGGTTTTGGACCATCAAACGAGGTGGTTGAACAAGCAGGGCAAGGATGCACATGTCAGCAGGGTTCATGAGGGGGAGACGGCTCAAGGCGATCCAGGACCATCCATGCAAGAAGCATCTCCCACCGAGGACCTGTCAAAGAAGGATGAAGATATGGCTGCATACTGGTGTCGCATTGTTGAAGAACTGTCTGATGAGTAATTGTTCTTTTCTTGTATAGTTTTTGTGCTTCAAGGCCCATTCTACTAGGCTTGTTTTTTATTATCTAGATATGTCGGTCTATAGTTTTTTTTTTACAAGTTATAATCGATGTAATCTTCAGATGAATCCACAGCTATTACCCCTGCGAGGGCAGCACAATAGTCTGAGAATTGTTCGAGGCTAGTTTCCCCTTGTGGGAAGTCTTTTTTCTGTCAATTTTGTCAAGTATGCCACAGGTCTGGGCAAAGACTCGGCTTTGGCCATGATGTAAATTATTTCTCTTGTTAATAGATTAAACTAACTTAGAAAAAAAATATTTCATATATGGTTAGTGGTAAATATAGGTTTAATGTCAATTTGTTTTCTGGGTATTTCTAATTATCAAAGTTAAAATAGTTGGCTAATCACATATAAACCCATTTTTTTTAGGCATATAATGAGATCATATGATAGGATATGTGATCCAATCATGCATGAGAGTGATTCAAGGCCTATTGCAAGAGTGGAGCCAGAACCAACTGCCCACCTTAGATTTCATAAAACCAGTGTTTTGTTGATAGAAGGATATTCCAACAATATGAGACATGTGAGGAATCCAAAGCAGCATTACACAACCACATAATAAATTCCCTATTTTTCATATTTTTAACACAAATTACTTGTTTCCAAATTCCTTTGATGGATACTGCTCACCAGAAATTTTTTAAGAGGAGAGCCATATTAAAAGTCACCGTGTCTTTATTCCCCCAACCACCAAGGGCAATAGGAGGATTAATCAAATACATGCTAACCAAATGGATTTTCCTTTATATACTTGTGCCAACCCAAAAAAATTGAAAAATAATGGTTTGTAATCTGTTGATAACAACCTTGAGTAACTTGAAGATGCACATCGAGTAGATGGGGATGCTATGAAGGATGGATTTTATCAAAACAAGTCTACCCCCAAGAGATATCCACTTTTTTATCTATTGTTTGAGCCCCTTATCAATTTTATAAATGGGCCAACCCCAATCACAGATTTTGTAACCATTCGGTTTCAATATAAAGCCCAGGTATTGAAACCCTCCATCCATATTAACAAGAAATTGCAAATTTTTATAACATTCGAGACATTGCAGCTAAAGGATTGGTGTATGCTTACCATTTTGGTGATCGAACCAACGGGTCCCCTGCTAAACCCCTGAACCTGCTAAACCCTCGAACCAACAAACAGTTGACCAATTGAACAAACAGTCAAACTCTCAGCACCATTGCAGAGATAATGAAATAGATTAGGTGAGAATCAAACTCTCAGTGTCGTTGCAGAGATAATGAAATCGATTCTGTAATAATTTTTGTAAAAATGGCGTGTGGGTAATGAAATGGATTGGTTTGGTGTGATTTTGTAATTAAAAAGAGCACCTGGGTAATAAAATGGATTGGTTTGGTGTGACATCCACTAGATATATGGTACATTCCTTCGATATTAGTATATAAGGATAAGTATTTTCAAACAATTCCTCTTGTGTTTTTGACCATATGTGTTTTACCGATATGATTTACAATTGATCCCTCTAGGTTGAGACGTTAACCCCTTCTTTACTACACATTGTAGCTTGCACATGAACTTCTAGCTTTCATGCACACCCTGAAATTGTGACATCCCCTCGCTTGAGGTTTTTATGTAACTAATTGTATATATGTGTTTTACTTTTTATAATGTTTAAATTTTGAAAGACATATGGAGAATTTAGTTATTAGTACTTTATTACTGATAATGAATGATTGCAAAATTGTATTTTAGATGTTTATAACAAATAAGGAGGTTTGGAAAATTAATGTTGGAATACATTTGGTTGAAAACAGATGAGGCTGCAAATTGATGGTGAATATTAATTACCTAGTAATAAGCCTTAGGCATCTAATCTGAATAATTATATTTATTGTGAAACTATGGAGTTGGCCAATTAATTATTTCCATAAAAGATAGGATGTTTCCTATAGGAGTGGGAAAAGAAGGCCCATTAATGATGTTATTAGTATATAATGATAAGTATTTTCATACAATTCCTCTTGTGCTTTTTACCATATGTGTTTTATCGATATGATTTACAATTGATCCCTCAAGGTTAAGACGTTAACCCCTTCTTTACTACACATTGTAACTTTCACATGAACTTCTACCTTTCATGCACACCCTGAAATTGTGACAACCCCTGGCTTGAGGTTTTTATGTAACTAATTGTATATATGTGTTTTAATTTTTATAATGTTTAAATTTTGAAAGACATATGGAGAATTTAATTATTAGTACTTTATTACTGATAATGAATGATTGCAAAATTGTATTTTAGATGTTTATAACAAATAAGGAGTTTTGGAAAATTAATGTTGGAATACATTTGGTTGAAAACAGATGAGGCTGCAAATTGATGGTGAATATTAATTACCTAGTAATAAGCCTTAGGCATCTAATCTGAATAATTATATTTATTGTGAAACTATGTAGTTGGTCAATTAATTATTTCCATAAAATATAGGATGTTTCCTTTAGGATTGGGAAAAGAAGGCCCATTCATGAGCTAGAAATTACCTGCCACCTGTTGGTGAGGTGGAGGTAGTTACCAACTACAAAAATGAGTGGTAGATGGGAAATAGACAAAGATACTTTTTCTATTTCTTTTGTCTTCTTGTTGGAGGGGACTCATGATGTCTGAGGAGAGGTTGTGAGAGAAGAAAGTGAAAAGAAAAACATAAAAGTATATTTGCAAGCCTATGCTTCAAGGGATAACTTCGGGGAGAAGTATCAAGGTTGGGTGGAGCCAAGTATTCAAACATATATTTTCCAGACAACAAATTCAAGTCATTATTCTTGCCTTATATTATGTTTTGAAGAGTAAAATACATAATTATGTTATGCTTCTAATTCTATGTAGCTTATAAACTGCTAGAAATAATGAAAAAATGAAAGAATTAGAACAATTGTTCATTATTTTATTATTTCTAAGAGTGTTTTGAAGAAATAGGTAAAAAGAAAAAAAAAACATCTGTATCAATATTCTTCTTCTGTATCTTCTTGATCTTCATCCAACTGATCGACATCTATACCAACATTTGATTCAGAAATGGTGTTGAAATGATCGACCATGTCATCATCATCATCAATTATGTCATTTTCAATAATATCCTCATCGACATCATCATCAATAATTGTTGCCTCATCTCCTATGCCTGGTTCATCTTCTAATATATCTTCTTCTTCTGTCAATGCATCTTCCTACTCATCTGCCACTGCATCATCTTCTTCTTGATCAATATCATCTTCTTCCTCTACAGTATACTCTACTGGCCTTCCTCTTGGATCATATCTAATAGCAAATGACTATTCATTCTCACCTAGAACCTCTGAGTAAAAGACTTGTTCACATTGGCTTGGAAAAACATAGCGATCTTTTCCTGCTTCAAACTGCGATGTTTTAACCATTGGAAATCCATTGTCATGTTGAATAAGTGTTCTATCATCATCACATACATTAATTCGTAGCCTATACCATTTGATGTCGAACAAAACTATTTTGAAGGAATTAAAGTCACACTCAACTATATCATCTAAAAACCCATAATATCTATTTCCAGTTCTTGAGGATCTCTGTCACTCCTGGAGGAAACATTAGTGACCTGGAATACTGTAGTTATCCCACTATCAGAAGTTTTCCTCTTATCATCCAACTGTTTAAAACGAAATTTACGACCATTGCACCACATAGCCTTCTGGTGTTTCAACTGCAATATGCCAAACATGAAAAAGATGCATTCTCAATTAATAATTAATCATATAATTTACACAGCATGAAAATTATCTAAAAAATCAAACTTGTTGTCACATTATAAATATATTATAAAATAAGTAATGAATAAAATAGGTGAATTAATTGCTTACCTTTCTATCTTTAAAACCATATGCTAAATCGATTTCCCTCTCTGTAACGTTTCCATCTCCACTACGATATGCTTCTCTAATCAATTTAGACAGTAGTTTCCATGATAACCTACCATCGTTACATGCTTTACATGTTTCAATCCATTCACTCATCCACTCAAGATTGTTTGCAATGTATAAAAGTAGTGCCTCATAATCTTGAGCACCTGAATAAAAAAACAATAATTCACCAATATTAATAAATATTACTTATAACCATGGTAAATTATATTAATTAATAAACTATGAAAGAATAAGACCTAAATGAATATAATGATCATATACATGATGTAAACAAATGAAACATTATATGTATTATACATAATAAATCTTTTACCTCTCACTTTCTTCATTCTACCTTTTCCCAACAGGTGCTCCACTTCAAATTTTTTGATGGAGTTCACATCCCAAATGCAATCCACCTCCTTCATAGCTGGCGCAGCTAATATAGGAAGATAATGACTAATATACACCATGGATTGATATACCACATATCCCTCCACCATAGAACCCTCAGGTCGTGCTCTTTGTCTAACCAAAGCCTTCAAGGATTCCAGGTGCCTCTCGACCATCCACATTGACCTTGTGTGTACTAGTCCACACATTTCAATCTCCTCAACTTTTTTTATCAAGTAGTGTTCTTGTGCATTGAAAAATGTTGGAGGTAGATACTTTTGCATTTCACACATTAGCCGAGGAATTTATCTCTTCCAATACTTTATTTCATCTTGATGGATTTCTTTCAATGACAACCATCTGCAAATCATTACGCAAGGTTATTTCAATGAAACATAATATATATTTCATTACAAGTAAATTAATACATCATTTCATTAAGTACGAAAAAAAATTGTAGCAATTAGATTTTTCATATAAATCAAAATTACTTACCTCATGTATTTACTAAGACCATATATAACTTGTTTGACATTGTTGTTGAAGTTGTTTGGGAGAGATATAGGTAGAACATACTATAAAAATAAAAAATGAATCGTTATTGGTTTCCAAATTAAACAAAAA